>CM070534.1:0-195000 GCA_036346415.1 Raddia guianensis
ATTACCGAAATGGGTCGATTTCTAGCAATCTTGACGGGACCCATATATTCCTTTTCATATCCCGTCGCACCGGCGCATGTATCGTGGCTGTCTGGAGTTTCATGGAGTTTTCGGCCATAATCCATAGGCAGCTGCCTTTCGGCTCTCGATCCGTACATTATTTGCGCCGAAAATGGTCCGATTTCTTGGAATCTTCGAGCGGGACCCAAATATTCCCTTTTCATATTCCGTTACGCACCCGATGCATGTATATGTGGACAATTCGAGCTTCGCGTAGTTTTCGGCCAGAATCCATAAGCTGCCTTTGGGCTCTCGGGCGTCACGTTATTACCACAAATGGGTGGATTACTAGCAATCTTGGCGGGGGCGTCGTCCGGTTGAGATGTCGATCTCAAGTCGTTAAGGTTCTTCAAGATTGAGATAGGAACCGCCCGAACAACCACGACGACAGCGAGCAGGGAAGGCGAGTTTTTATCCTGGTTCGGGCCTCTCGGGAGATAATAGCCCTCGTCCGGCCTTTCTTATATATCGAAGATGAATACAAGAGATGGCTCGGCGAGGCGAACAAGTCTCTGCGAGATTATGGGTGTACAAAGGAAGATCGGGTGCCTAGTAGATACGAAAAAGCGGATCCAGGTCCCTCTACACGCTTGATGGGGCCTTGTTTATATAGTCTTGCGAGCAAACCGACCTACTGGGAATATCGGGCAGGGCTAACTACGAGATCATAGCGAACTCGATACATGCCAAATATATCCCGAGGTAGATAAGGCATACTCCTAGTCTTGGGATCCGCGACTCCTAATCCAATCAAGAAACCAACGTCAAGGGTCTTCACGTAGCCGTCGCAGAACTCTTGTTGAGTAAGACTCAAACACGAATCCTAGGCCGTTCACACACGGCCGACCAAGAGGCTGTTCGGCAGGATGCACATGGGCCTGATAGAACCTTCCAAGGAGCTGGGCCCTGGTAGGCTGTTTGATTGAGCCGTCAGGGGGTGGGCCATGGCTATGGGCCGTAATCTAATCCCCGACAGCTAGCCCGAGACTCAAGTGGAAGGACTCACTAGAGTGGGGTCTTCCTCTTGAGACTCTAAGTCACGAAGAGGGTATTTTTCCTGCTACAAAGATATGTAACGATCGACCAACATGTTAAGTTTCAGCCCGAACAAGACATGTTCGGTCCAATAAACACCTTTCGATCAAACAACTCCGTTCGTCGAGCGAGGACGACATCTGTCATCGAGCACTCGGCCTTCGGTCACGGACCTTTGGAAAAAAATAGCCGTTATGGAACTCCAGCGGTAACTTTACATCATTGGTGCGGTGAAAGCAGCGACCGTTTTACCTAGCCGTTGTAGTAAAAACTAGCCGTTTTGGGACTAAACCGTTGCAGAGCTGCTTATATGGGACTATAAAAGCGCCCAAGCCGCCCGCGGCTAGCCACTTCTGTTCTCACGCCTTTCCTCTCTAAGCCCTAGTTCCAACCACGCTCAGCATCAAGCACCCAAACTCCACCACCAACCTTGCTCGTCCGATCCAGGAACCGCTATGGCCAAGTTCACGGCTGCACCGACCGAGAGGACCTTAGGATCTGGGAGGAGGAGGGTCACGCCGACACCGTGGTGGAGGCTGCCGGAGAGGAGGATACTCGGAGCCAGCTGGAGGAGAGTTCGTTAACTCGAGCGATTCGCCTTTATTCGGGTTGCGATCTCCCGGCGACTTCGTTGAGCCTTCTTAAACATTAGCGGATTGGAGGTGGCGAACCTCAATCGAACAGCATCCTCGGATGGCGTCTTCGCTTTTGTCGCGAAGGCTATCTGAGAATCGATCCACCGGTGGGGCTGTTCCTCCACTATTACGATGACGAGGCAGCTCCGCCAAGCGCTGGGTGCTACTACCTCAAGCTCCGGACCACCGCCCGACGCGCCCGTATCCTCGTCCGCTGCTTTCGACTCGATGGGCGGCGTGGTGGGTGAGTGGTTCTACGACAAGCGGGCGGCGACGGCAAAGCTCATCTTCACCGGAAAGGCTCTTGTGAAGGGAACCCCAATGCCTCGGCCGGAGATGTCCGCCGAGGATTGGTACCTGACAAGGAAGATCGCCTCCCTCGTGAGCCTCGGGCTCACGGGCAGGGAGATCATCCGGGACTTCACAGCGAACAGAATCTGTCCGCTGCGGAGAAGGTCCTATCCCTTCTACAAGATAGAGGGATGGGAAGACATCACAAGGGAGAGCACGGGTAAGTGCCTTTAAGACTCAACCTCTTCATTGATCGTTTTCTCCGAACAGGAATTTAACGATTCCATCTGCTCGGGCAGAGAAGCCAACCGACGCATGGGTGACCGGCGGTCGGCGCCATCTTGGCGAAGAAGGACAGCGAGGTCACCGGCGGGTGGCCTACACTTGTCGAGGAACGTGCTCGTCCGCCTGAGCGAGGTAAATCACTTATACCCGGCCCGTCTTTGCTAGATTTACCTTTGTTGGTTTTAATCTTGGACGTTCGCTTCTCAAAGCAGCGGGAGGACGGTGATCCTCGGAGGGATCGTCGAGGATCTCTCGGTCTGAGAAGGAGAAGCGAAGAAGGGCAAGGCCAAGTCGGCCACAAAGCCCAAGGTGGCGGGTGAGCCCGACCAGGAGCTCGCCAGCGCCATGGCGGCCGCCAACCGTCGAAGAGACCAGGTGCGGCGATGGGCGCACCGAGCGAGACCAAGCGGGTGCGTGGTCAGCCAGCGAGAAGAGACCAAGCCCTCCTCCTCGCCGAAGCGGAGCGGCGAAGAGTAAAGACCATAGCCCTCTGTCTTAGGCGTTACCGCAAGCTCACGGGCCATATGGTAGCGGCTACAACAGTCGCCGAGCAAAGGAGACTCGAGGAGGAGGTTGCGGCGCAGGAGAAACTCCTTGCGTTCTTGAGAAAGAGTGCTCGGCTCACCAGAGCTGAGCTCATCGCCGCCAACGCCCAAGGGCCAGCGGAGAAGCGCCAAGGAGCCCCCGAGGAAAAGCGGAAAGTTCTGGCGAGGAAGATCAGGATTAAGCCCTCCGGCAGGTATGTAGAAGTCGATCTTTTGATCTTTCCACCTTCGACCGCACTAGACTTAACGATCAACTCTCGTTCATCGGTGCCCAAGAAGAGACCGCCGCAGACGGCGAGGAGGCGGTCGAGATCCTTCTGCCCGAGCATCGCACGGTAGCGTCCGGCGCGATGGTGGCGAGCCTCAGAGACAAAAATGGCGGCGGAGAACTCGCTGCCGCCGGGGCTCAATGAAACAGCTCGGCAGCTCAAAGCGCGATGGAAGCGGTTGGAGGCGAGAGTAGCGGCAAGCGGCGCCACGGACTTCGGTGCCAAAGCGATGGCTCGGAAGCGCCGGCGGGACCGAGCAGCCGGTCCTGCTGGCGCCGTCGTCGAGGGCACCTCACCCCGAGGCGACGGGATTCTCAACGGCGGTGAGATTCCGCCGCGAGGAGCAGAAAAAGCCCCGGCGGTCGAGCAAGCCGTCCTGCCGGTGGTAACTAACAGCGCCACCGGCGGAGTGGCTCCGGCCTCGCCGAAAGGCGTTCGGGCGGAAGAGAGGAAGAAGAGAAAGGCCTTGGAGGCGGCGCTTCACCGTCGCTCCGCTCCGGGCGGATCGCTCCGCAAGAAGAAGGAAGCGAACAAAGCGGCGTCGGCAAAACGCGCCGCCTCATCCCGCCTGGCGGGGCTTCGTGACCATGGCCTCGAGGACCGCTGCGTCGCGGATGAAAGCCCGACTTGGCAAGGTAAACATCAAGGCCAAATTTTGTTCAGCTTAGCCACATCATCAAAAGCGTAGTTAACTTGTTCTTCCTCTCGGTCTTGAGGACACCATGGCGGAACTTCGAGGATGGGGTCACCATCGAGCAGACGTCGTCTTGGCATCCTCCGGAGCATCTTGGCGGGGATCCGGGCGCGCTCTGCTGCCCAAAGCCGAGTGCAAGGCAGCGAAGAAGCTCAAGGCCAAAGTGACCAAGGAGAGGCATTCCTCGAGGCCAGGAAGCGATTCTCGTGAGGATCCATATTTGGATAGCTGGTCGGCCGGAAGTTGTCCTTCACAGGCACGAAAAGCACCGAAAAACCGAAATGCGCTCCAACTTCCTCACTTCAACCAGGTATCGCGCCATTGAGTCATCGCAGCACTGATACTCCTTGTTTACCTGATTGATGACCAGCTATGAATCTCCCTTCACAGTCAGCCGTTGGACACCAACCGACTTGCACGCTCTTAGTCCGTGAGGAGGGCCTCGTACTCTGCGGCGTTGTTAGTCGCCGCAAAGTGTAGTTGGATAGAATCTTTGAGTTGCTCTCCTTGAGGAGATGAGAACAAAACCAGCCCCGAGTTTCGGTCTGTGAGCCATCGAAAAACATGGTCGGGAGGGTTCATCGGGTTGCTCGGGAGCTTCCTGGGATTTGGGCGGGCAGGTCCATTCAGCAACAAAGTCTGCTAGGACCTGTGACTTAATAGCGGTTCGGGCAGCAAATAACAGATCAAACTCTGCTAGTTCCATTGCCCACTTAGCTATACGTCCGCTAGATTCCTTGTTCCGTAGGATTTCTCCCGAGAGGAACATGGTCGGGACCAGATTTGATCTTGGAAGTAGTGGCGAAGCTTCGGAGGACATGAGCAAGGCATAGAGGAGCTTCGGACCTCGGGTGCGCTCCTTTGATCCGTGAAGTACCTCGCTCACGTAATAGATTGGTCGCTGTATGCCTTCCCTTTCGACCGTCAAGACCTGCGCTCACCGCTTGTGGCGTGCAACCTAGGTACGTTGGGAGCTGCTCGCCATGCGGCGGGGTAGTCAAACCGGGAGGATTGGAAGGTATCGCTTGGATCTGGAAGGATCTATCGACTTCTTCCGTCCACTCGAAACCATTATGCTTCGCGGGGCCTTAAGAAGGGCAGCCCGTTAGCCTTGACGGAAATAAACACCTTAGAGCAGACCATCCGCCCGGTGAGGCTTTGTACTTCCTTTATGGTAGTTGGAGCACGCATATTTTCAATGGCCTCGATTTTTTCAGGGTTGGCAGAAACACCTTGCGAGCCAATGACATAACCGAGCAACATTCGAGATCGAACATCAAAGGTACACTTCTCTGGATTTAATTTTATTCGATGCACGGTGAGATTACGAAAAGTCTCTGCCGGGTCTTTTACATGATCTGGAGCATACTTGCTCTTTACAACTATGTAAATCGACATAGACCTCCGAGTTTTTCATGGCTGTTGCGGAAAGTCTTCTCCATTAAGCTATTTGGAGCATTAGCACCGACATTCTTGTGAACCGAAAGACATGGTCGTATAGCGAAAGTGCGAAAGGGGTGATGAAAGGCGATCTTCTCTTCATCCTCGGGGAGATTCTTATCTGGTGGTAACGGAGTAAGCATCTAAAAACTTCGAAGAGCTTGGCGTCGCGATCGCATCGACCGGTGATCAATCTGACGGCGAAATTGTCCTTAGGACAAGCGGCGTTCAGATCTGTGTGATCGACACATCCTCCACTTGCCGCCTTTCTTCTTTACAATAGCGGGGTTGGCTAACCACTCGGTGTGATCAACCTCGCGGATGAACCAATGAGGCGGTTTGCCATAGTGATCTTTGATGATCCTGTTTGAATTCAAAACGGCGAAGCTTCGGCGAAACAGGCTTTTTGTCGGCCGGACGGCCGGTTTGTGCTCGATAACCTCCTTGGGACTCGGGCATATCGAGGCGGCTCCCGGGCAAACACGTCTGCATTAGCTTCGGAGGAAGGCAATGAGCTCGCTTTCCTATTTGGGGTCAGATTGACCCCGGATGAACTGTCTTGGCGGCGTCATCAAGAGGCAGTGGAACTTCCTTGGTCTCTCCTCTGGTGAAGGGAGACCCTAGGGCGTCTGGAGACTTGGTCTGCGGAACTTGAGACAGCTGGCGGAAGTTGGTCGACAAGGCGGGGCGCTCGTCGCAATCGAGCCGCTTTGTAGTTGCCCTTGACCGTGATCACACCGTTAGGACCGGTATCTTCACGCAATGGTAGCGTGGTGGGACACGACCATAAACTTACCGAGAGATGGCTTCGCCTAAGATCGCGTTATGCGCCGATGGGAAGTCGACCACGTCGAAAGTGATCAACTCTGTCGGGAAGTTGCTTGGGTTGCGAAGGTGACAGGCGGAACAACTCCTCCCCAAAGGCTTGATGACTTCTCCGGAACAATTCCGTGAAAGGCATTGCGACTTCCTTGACTTGGAGCGAGGAATTTGCATCTCGTCCAAGACTTTAGCAACAAGTCTAAAGCGCTCCGCCGTCCACTAAAGGCGGCCAACTCTCGCGTTGCTGATGGTGGGCGACCACCGGTGGGGCGCCGAGGCTTGGTCATCGATGGGGCAATCCTCTGAGAAGGAGATGGGGACCTCGATCCACTTCATCGATTCAGTGAGTTTTTGCCTTTTCGACGTTATGGACCTCCGGCGGCTTCCTTGAGGCTGCGCCAGAGAGGTGTAAGCCGAGGACGCCGAAAATGCGGCGATATGGTTCCACGGGCTCTTGATATTCGTCATCATCTTCCCGATCACCATCGTCGGTTTGGCGCTTAGCCTTACCGGCATCACCTTGTTGGGGGGGTGGGCATTGGGCCCTTGCCGTTGTAGAAATCTTGAGCTTTGCAGCCCAAGTTCTCTGATGGCGTATATCGTGCCCGTAGTCTTTGGTGGAACTTACAAAATCGATTCGCTCGGACCTTTCTTGCCTTGTCCGCCTCCCTGAGCAGGCTTTTTGCCCTTGTAGTTATTGTTGGGCTTCTTCTGCCCATCCTTGGGAGGAGGTGCGCGATCCATACCTGCGACGGTATTGTTCGTGTCACCTTTGTTCTTCTTCTTCTGGGACTTCTTGTCACCAGGAACATTGCTGCTACTCTTCTTCTTCTCATCCACACCAGGCTGGGCGGGCAGCTCGCCCTTGTCGAACGCCTTTTTGTCTTGAAACAGCGCTCTGCGCGTTGGCATATGATCGGCCGCCTTGAACAGGTCGTTGGCGGTCCAGGTCTCATTGATCTCGAGATCCTGAGTGAGCCGCTCGTCGCGGACTCCGTTTTTGAAGGCGCGGACAACAGATTCATCCGAGATGTTCGGGATCGTGTTGCGGATCTTAATGAAAGCGCTTCACGAAGTTGCGGAGGTCTCCCGTTCATCCGGATCATCTGGTGCAGATCATCCTCCTTGCCCGAGCGCGCGTAACGGCTCTCGGAAATTAGCGATCGAGGCGTCACAAAGCTGGTTCCATGGTGATGGAACCCTCCCTGGCGATTGAACGACCACGTCCGGCGGCACCCTCAAGGACGGTCGGGAGGTAATTAGCCATCACGAGCTCGTCACCCCGGCCGCCATGATGGCCGTGGCGTGATGGAAAGGAATTCCTCACGGGTTACGAGTCCCATTGTACCTTTCCATGTGACCGGGCTTGAACTTAGAGGGCGCCGGACAGCTCGAAGCTTCGTCGAGAAAGCCTGCGCACCCGAGCATATGACCGACCACCTTCCCGACGAACCTAGTCTCGAGAAGGCGTTGGTCTTGTTGCGCGGGGAACTCTGCTGAGCAGGATGACTCGGCTGGAGAAACTCTCTCGGGACAATCCACCACGCTCCTTCCTCGTGGTGGCGGCGGCGCGCTCCTCACGGGGACCGTCCTTGATCATCAGCGTCGCGCTTGCCCCAATGGTCGCGATGACTACGAGGACTTAGCGGCGGCGGCGACCACGGGTAGCTTTGCTCATGGGCGATGATCGCCGATGGTGGCGGGGGTCCGCGATCGTCGAGTGTCGAATCATTCCGGCAGCTTGGCTGCTTGCCTGCACGGAAGAGTTGTTGACTTCTCCTAGAGACTTTAGGCCTTGACCCGGTCGCTCCGGGTTAGTCGCCAGACGCCGCCCATGCGGGCGAGATCGGCTGATTGGTGGATCTAAGGACCGTTGCTATAGCTTGAGCCGTTCTCGACTTTGATCTATGGGTCACGGGATCCACTGAACCATCCGCGTTCTCCCGGCCGAGTCCGGTCCGCGAAATTGACCCGAGCAGGGAAGCTTCGGCCGGAGACTTAAGCGCCGGGCGCGAGGTGGAATTCTGACGCTGTCGCTTACACGGTCGCGAAACCGTGCTAAGGTCGATTGATGGAATCGTCGAGGCTGCGGCGAATGGCGTCTTGTTCGCGGCGACCTGCGCGGCCTCGTCTTGATGCGGCGAGTTAATCTGCCCGACCTCGGCGGCCGCCACGGCCCGTGCGAGATTCTCGAGAGGTTCCCATCCGGCCATGTTAATCTGCGGGGCCATGCGAAGGTATGCTAGGCGGTGTCATCGCTGTGTCCCCAGGTGGAATCTACGACATAGCCTTGGAATCGACAAATCTAAACCGTCGTAAAGATCATCGGTTCCGTGAGTAAATGCGTCAATAGCGGAGTGCGATCGAGGCTATCTACGCCATATGGCGGAGACATACGCACCGGATGCGGAAGCGTTCGAGACCGGACGGTCGATCTGGCGGCGGGGATGAGGCATCTGTCGCCGAGTCGTAGCCCTCGAAACATCTGTCAGATCACGGCGGAGTTCGACATGCTCGATCTGCGTGTCCCCACGGGCGGCGCCGACTATCGGCGGTTGAGATATCGATCTCAAGTCGTTAAGGTTCTTCAAGATTGAGATAGGAGACACGCCCGAACAACCACGAACAGCAGCGAGCAGGAAAGGCGAGTTTTATCACGGTTCGGGCCTCTCGGGAGATAATAGCCCTCGTCCGGCCTTTCTTATATATCGAGAGATGAATACAAGAGATGGCTCGGCGAGGCGAACAAGTCTCGGCGAGATTATGGAATGTACAAAGGAAGATCAAGTGCCTAGTAGATACAAAAAGCGAGATCCGATCCCTCTACACGCAATGGGGCCTTGTTTATATAGTGCGAGCAAACCGACCTACCGAGGAATATCGGTAGGGCTAACTACGAGATCATAGCGAACTTCATTACATGCCAAATATATCCCGAGGTAGATAAGGCATACTCCTAGTCTTGGGGATCACGACTCTAATCCAATCCGGAAACCAACGTCCGGGTCTTCACGTAGCCGTGTAGAACTCTTGTTGAGTAAGACTCAAACATGAATCCTAGGCCGTTCGCCACCGTGCCGACCAAGAGGCTGATTCGGCGGGGATGCACATGGGCTGATAGAACCTTCCAAGGAGCTGGGCCCTGGTAGGCTGTTTGATTGAGCCGTCAGGGAGTGGGCCATGGCTATGGGCCGTAATCTAATCCCCGACAGGGACCTTTTATGCCATTTCCATATCCTGATACGCACCCGATGCATGTATCTGTGGCCAATTCCGTGTTTCATGGAGTTTTCGGCCATAATCCATAGGCAGCTGCCTTTCGGCTCTCGATCCATACATTATTTGCCCCGAAAATGGTTCGATTTCTTGGAATCTTCGAGCGGGACCCATATATTCCCTTTTCATATTCCGTTACGCACCCGATGCAAGTATATGAGGCCAATTACGAGTTTCGTGGAGTTTTCGGCCAGAATTCACAGGCAGCTGCCTTTGGGCTCCCGGGCCGTATGTTATTTGCCCCAAAAACGGGTCGCTTTCTTGGAATCTTCGAGCAGGACCCATATATTCCCTTTCCATATCCCGATACGCACCCGATGCATGTATCTGTGGCAAATTCCGAGTTTCATGGAGTTTTCGGCCAGAATCCATAGGTAGCTGCCTGTCAGCTCTCGGGCCGTACGTTATTTACCCTGAAAATGGGTCGATTTCTAGCAATCTTCGAGCGGGACCCATATATTCCCTTTCCATATCCCGATACGCACCCGACGCATGTATCTGTGGCTAATACCGAGTTTCATGGAGTTTTCGGCCAGAATTCATGGGCAGCTGCCTTTCGGCTCTCGATCCGTACATTATTTGCGCCGAAAATGGTCCGAGTTCTTGGAATCTTCGAGCGGGACCCAAATATTCCCTTTTCATATTCTGTTACGCACCCGATGGATGTATACGTGGCCAATTCCGAGCTTCGCGTAGTTTTCGGCCGGAATCCATAGGCAGCTGCCTTTCGGCTCTCGGGCCGTACGTTATTTACCCTGGAAATGGGTCGATTTCTAGCAATCTTCGAGCGGGACCCATATATTCCCTTTCCATATCCCGATACGCACCCGACGCATGTATCTGTGGCTAATACCGAGTTTCATGGAGTTTTCGGCCAGAAT
Source organism: Raddia guianensis (assembly GCA_036346415.1). Lineage (NCBI taxonomy): Eukaryota > Viridiplantae > Streptophyta > Magnoliopsida > Poales > Poaceae > Raddia > Raddia guianensis. The sequence continues at coordinate 10,234 of CM070534.1, forward strand.
TCATGGGCAGCTGCCTTTCGGCTCTCGATCCGTACATTATTTGCGCCGAAAATGGTCCGATTTCTTGGAATCTTCGAGCGGGACCCAAATATTCCCTTTTCATATTCCGTTACGCACCCGATGCATGTATATGTGGACAATTCCGAGCTTCGCGTAGTTTTCGGCCAGAATCCATAGGCAGCTGCCTTTCGGCTCTCACGCCATACGTTATTTGCCCCGAAAATGGGCCTATTTCTTGGAATCTTCAAGCGGGACCCATTTATTCCATTTCCATATCCCGATATGCACCCGATGCATGTATCTGTGGCCAATTCCGTGTTTCATGGAGTTTTCGGCCATAATCCATAGGCAGCTGCCTTTCGGCTCTCGGGCCGTACGTTATTTACCCTGGAAATGGGTCGATTTCTAGCAATCTTCGAGCGGGACCCATATATTCCCTTTCCATATCCTGATACGCACCCGACGCATGTATTTGTGGCTAATACCGAGTTTCATGGAGTTTTCGGCCAGAAACCATGGGCAGATGCCTTTGCGCTCTCGGGCCGTACGTTATTTGCGCCGAAAATGGTCCGATTTCTTGCAATCTTCGAGCGGGACCCAAATATGCCCTTTTCATATTCCGTTACGCACCCGATGAATGTATATGTGGACAATGCCAAGCTTCGCGTAGTTTTCGGGCAGAATCCATCGGCAGCTGCCTTTGGGCTCTCGGGCCATACGTTATTTGCCCCGAAAATGGGCCGATTTCTTGGAATCTTTGAGCGGGACCCATTTATTCCATTTCCATATCCCGATACGCACCCGATGCATGTATCTGTGGCTAATACCGAGTTTCATGGAGTTTTCGGCCATAATCCATAGGCAGCTGCCTTTCGGCTCTCGATCCGTACATTATTTGCGCCGAAGATTGTCCGATTTCTTGGAATCTTCGAGCGGGACCCAAATATTCCCTTTTCATATTCCGTTACGCACCCGATGCATGTATATGTGGACAATTCCGAGCTTCGCGTAGTTTTCGGCCAGAATCCAAAGGCAGCTGCCTTTCGGCTCTCACGCCATACGTTATTTGCCCCGAAAATGGGCCGATTTCTTGGAATCTTCGAGCGGGACCCATTTATTCCATTTCCATATCCCGATACGCACCCGATGCATGTATCTGTGGCTAATACCGAGTTTCATGGAGTTTTCGGCCATAATCCATAGGCAGCTGCCTTTCGGCTCTCGATCCGTACATTATTTGCGCCGAAGATTGTCCGATTTCTTGGAATCTTCGAGCGGGACCCAAATATTCCCTTTTCATATTCCGTTACGCACCCGATGCATGTATATGTGGACAATTCCGAGCTTCGCGTAGTTTTCGGGTAGAATCCATAGGCAGCCTTTGGGCTCACACGCCGTACGTTATTTGCCCCGAAAATGGGCCGATTTCTTGGAACCTTCGAGCGGGACCCATTTATTCCATTTCCATATCCCGATACGCACCCGATGCATGTATCTGTGGCCAATTCCGTGTTTCATGGAGTTTTCGGCCATAATCCATAGGCAGCTGCCTTTCGGCTCTCGATCCATACATTATTTGCCCCGAAAATGGTCCGATTTCTTGGAATCTTCGAGCGGGACCCATATATTCCCTTTTCATATTCGGTTACGCACCCGACGCATGTATCTGTGGCTAATACCGAGTTTCATGGAGTTTTCGGCCAGAATTCATGGGCAGCTGCCTTTCGGCTCTCGATCCGTACATTATTTGCGCCGAAAATGGTCCGATTTCTTGGAATCTTCGAGCGGGACCCAAATATTCCCTTTTCATATTCCGTTACGCACCCGATGCATGTATATGTGGACAATTCCGAGCTTCGCGTAGTTTTCGGCCAGAATCCATAGGCAGCTGCCTTTGGCTCTCGCGCCGTACGTTATTTGCCCTGAAAATGGGCCGATTTCTTGGAATCTTCGAGCGGGACCCATTTATTCCATTTCCATATCCCGATACGCACCCGATGCATGTATCTGTGGCCAATTCCGTGTTTCATGGAGTTTTCGGCCATAATCCATAGGCAGCTGCCTTCGGCTCTCGGCGTCGTTATTACTACAAAATGGGTCGATTTCTAGCAATCTTCGAGCGGGACCCATATATTCCCTTTCCATATCCTGATACGCACCCGACGCATGTATCTGTGGCTAATACCGAGTTTCATGGAGTTTTCGGCCAGAAACCATGGGCAGATGCCTTTGCGCTCTCGGGCCGTACGTTATTTGCGCCGAAAATGGTCCGATTTCTTGCAATCTTCGAGCGGGACCCAAATATACCCTTTTCATATTCCGTTACGCACCCGATGCATGTATATGTGGACAATTCCAAGCTTCGCGTAGTTTTCGGCCAGAATCCATAGGCAGCTGCCTTTGGGCTCTCGGGCCATACGTTATTTGCCCCGAAAATGGGCCGATTTCTTGGAATCTTCGAGCGGGACCCATTTATTCCATTTCCATATCCCGATACGCACCCGATGCATGTATCTGTGGCTAATACCGAGTTTCATGGAGTTTTCGGCCATAATCCATAGGCAGCTGCCTTTCGGCTCTCGATCCATACATTATTTGCCCCGAAAATGGTCCGATTTCTTAGAATCTTCGAGCGGGACCCATATATTCCCTTTTCATATTCCGTTACGCACCCGACGCATGTATCTGTGGCTAATACCGAGTTTCATGGAGTTTTCGGCCAGAATTCACAGGTAGCTGCCTTTGGGCTCCCGGGCCGTACATTATTTGCGCCGAAAATGGTCCGATTTCTTGGAATCTTCGAGCAGGACCCATATATTCCCTTTCCATATTCCGTTACGCACCCGATGCATGTATCTGTGGCCAATTCCGAGCATCGCGTAGTTTTCGGCCAGAATCCATAGGCAGCTGCCTTTGGGCTCTCGGGCGATACGTTATTTGCCCCGAAAATGGGCCTATTTCTTGGAATATTCGAGCGGGACCCATTTGCTCCATTTCCATATCCCGATACGCACCCGATGCATGTATCTGTGGCTAATACCGAGTTTCATGGAGTTTTCGGCCATAATCCATAGGCAGCTGCCTTTCGGCTCTCGATCCGTACATTATTTGCGCCGAAGATTGTCCGATTTCTTGGAATCTTCGAGCGGGACCCATTTATTCCATTTCCATATCCCGATACGCACCCGATGCATGTATCGTAGCTATCTGAGTTTCATGGAGTTTTGACCATAATCCATAAGCGTTTACTGTCGGCTCTCGATCCGTACATTATTTGCGCGAAGATTGTCCGATTCTTGGAATCTTGACGGGACCCAAATATTCCCTTTTCATATTCCGTTCACTTTTAGATGCATGTATATGTGGACAATTCCGAGCTTCGCGTAGTTTTCGGCCAGAATCCAAAGGCAGCTGCCTTTCGGCTCTCACGCCATACGTTATTTGCCCCGAAAATGGGCCTATTTCTTGGAATCTTCGAGCGGGACCCATTTATTCCATTTCCATATCCCGATACGCACCCGATGCATGTATCTGTGGCTAATACCGAGTTTCATGGAGTTTTCGGCCATAATCCATAGGCAGCTGCCTTTCGGCTCTCGATCCGTACATTATTTGCGCCGAAGATTGTCCGATTTCTTGGAATCTTCGAGCGGGACCCAAATATTCCCTTTTCATATTCCGTTACGCACCCGATGCATGTATATGTGGACAATTCCGAGCTTCGCGTAGTTTTCGGGTAGAATCCATAGGCAGCCTTTGGGCTCACACGCCGTACGTTATTTGCCCCGAAAATGGGCCGATTTCTTGGAATCTTCGAGCGGGACCCAAATATTCCCTTTTCATATTCCGTTACGCACCCGATGCATGTATATGTGGACAATTCCGAGCTTCGCGTAGTTTTCGGCCAGAATCCATAGGCAGCTGCCTTTGGGCTCTCACGCCGTACGTTATTTGCCCCGAAAATGGGCCTATTTCTTGGAATCTTCAAGCGGGACCCATTTATTCCATTTCCATATCCCGATACGCACCCGATGCATGTATCTGTGGCCAATTCCGTGTTTCATGGAGTTTTCGGCCATAATCCATAGGCAGCTGCCTTTCGGCTCCTGGGCCGTACGTTATTTACCCTGGAAATGCGTCGATTTCTAGCAATCTTCGAGCGGGACCCATATATTCCCTTTCCATATCGTCACGCACCGGCGCATGTATACGTGGCTATACCGAGTTTCATGGAGTTTTGGCGAAACCATGGCGGATGCCTTTGCTCTCGGGCGTCGTTATTTCTTGGCGAAAATGGTCCGATTTCTTGCAATCTTCTAGCGGGACCCAAATATACCCTTTTCATATTCCGTTACGCACCCGATACATGTATATGTGGACAATTCCAAGCTGCGCGTAGTTTTCGGCCAGAATCCATAGGCAAGCTGCCTTTGGCCTCTCGGGCCATACGTTATTTGCCCTGAAAATAGGCCGATTTCTTGGAATCTTCGAGCGGGACCCATTTATTCCATTTCCATGTCCCGATACGCACCCGATGCATGTATCTGTGGCTAATACCGAGTTTCATGGAGTTTTCGGCCATAATCCATAGGCAGCTGCCTTTTGGCTCTCGATCCGTACGTTATTTGCGCCGAAGATTGTCCGATTTCTTGGAATCTTCGAGCGGGACCCAAATATTCCCTTTTCATATTCCGTTACGCACCCGAGGCATGTATATGTGGCCAATTCCGAGCTTCGCGTAGTTTTCGGCCAGAATCCATAGGCAGCTGCCTTTGGGCTCTCACGCCGTACGTTATTAGCCCCAAAAATGGGCCGATTTCTTGGAATCTTTGAGCGGGACCCATTTATTCCATTTCCATATCTCGATTCGCACCCGATGCATGTATCTGTGGCCAATTCCGTGTTTCATGCAGTTTTCGGCCATAATCCATAGGCAGCTGCCTTTCGGCTCTCGATCCATACATTATTTGCCCCGAAAATGGTCCAATTTCTTGGAATCTTCGAGCGGGACCCATATATTCCCTTTTCATATTCCGTTACGCACCCGACGCATGTATCTGTGCTAATACCGACTTTCATGGAGTTTTCGGCTAGAATTCATGGGCAGCTGCCTTTGGTCTCCCGGGCCGTACATTATTTGCGCCGAAAATGGTCCGATTTCCTAGAATCTTCGAGCAGGACCCTTATATTCCCTTTCCATATTCCGTTACGCACCCGATACATGTATCTGTGGCCAATTCCGAGCTTCGCGTGAATTCTGGCCGAAAACTCCATGAAACTCGGTATTAGCCACAGATACATGCGTCGGGTGCGTGTCGGGATATGGAAAATTAGTCCTTCGTGCTAAAATCGACCCATTTCGGGGTAAATAACGTCGGCGAGGCGAAAGCGCGCTGCCATGGAATACAACGCTATATGGAATTGGCCACGATAATGCATCGTGCGTAACAAAATATGGAAAGGATATATATGGGGTCAAAGCTCAAATGCCACTCGGCATAAATAATGCGGCGAAAAAAGCGTTTCGGTGATTAGCGAAAACTCCATGAAACTTCGGTATTCCAGATGTCGCGTACTGTGCGTGCTGAAAAGGAATATATGGGTCCCGCTTTCCAGAAATCGACCATTCGGGGCAAATAACGTGTGGATCGAGCGAAGGCGACCTGGATTATGGCCGAAACTCCATGGCTGCGGTTGGCCGCATACATGCATATCGACGATATGGAAATGGAATAAATGGGTCCCTTCAGATTCAAAATCGACCCATTTTCGGGGCAAATAGCGTGCTTGGCGTGAAGTCAAAGGCAGCCTATGGATTCTACCAGCTTCTGCGAGCTTCGGATTATCCATATACATGCATCGGGTGGGTAATGGAATATGAAAAGGGAATATTTGGGTCCTCAGCATTCAAAATCGGACAATCTTGGCGCAAATAATGCGGATCGAGGCGAAAGGCGCCTGGATTACGGCGAAAACTGTAAGCTTGGAATTGTCACATATACATGCATCGTCGCGTAACGGAATATGAAAAGGTATATTTGGGTCCCTTCGAAAATACAAATCGGACCATTCGGCCATGTCATAGGCCCTTTGGCTCTCGAGCCGTACATTATTCTTGCGAAAATGGTCGATTTCTTGGAATCTTGGCGGGACACAAATATTCCCTTTTCATATTCCGTTACGCACCCGATGCATGTATCTGTGGCCAATTACGAGCTTCGCGTAGTTTTCGGCCAGAATCCATAAGCGGTTGCCTTTCTCTCGGGCGTCGTTATTACCACAAATGGGTCGATTTCTAGCAATCTTCGAGCGGGACCCATATATTCCCCTTCCATATCCTGATACGCACCCGACGCATGTATCTGTGGCTAATACCGAGTTTCATGGAGTTTTCGGCCAGAATTCATGGGCAGCTGCCTTTCGGCTCTCGATCCGTACATTATTTGCGCCGAAAATGGTCCGATTTCTTGGAATCTTCGAGCGGGACCCAAATATTCCCTTTTCATATTCCGTTACGCACCCGATGCATGTATATGTGGCCAATTCTGAGCTTCGCGTAGTTTTCGGCCAGAATCCATAGGCAGCTCCTTTGGGCTCTCAGGCCGTACGTTATTTGCCACGAAAATGGGCCGTTTTCTTGGAATCTACAAGCGGGACCCATATATTCCCTTTCCATATCCCGATACGCACCCGATGCATGTATCTGTGGCCAATTCCGAGTTTCATGGAGTTTTCGGCCAGAATCCATAGGCAGCTGCCTTTCGGCTCTCGGGCCGTACGTTATTTACCCGGAAAATGGGTCGATTTCTGGCAAACTTCGAGCGGGACACATATATTCCCTTTCCATATCGATCGCGAAGCGCATGTATCGTGGCTAATACGAGTTTCATGGGTTTTGGCGAATTCATGGGCGGTGCCTTCGGCTCTCAATTAAATACATTATTTGCGCCGAAAATGGTCCGATTTCTTGCAATCTTCGAGCGGGACCCAAATATTCCCTTTTCATATTCCGTTACGCACCCGACGCATGTATATGTGGACAATTCCGAGCTTCGCGTAGTTTTCGGCCAGAATCCATAGGCAGCTGCCTTTGGGCTCTCACGCCGTACGTTATTTGCCCCGAAGATGGGCCGATTTCTTGGAATCTTCGAGCGGGACCCTTTTATTCCATTTCCATATCCCGATACGCACCCGATGCATGTATCTGTGGCCAATTCCGTGTTCCATGGAGTTTTCGGCCATAATCCATAGGCAGCTGCCTTTCGGCTCTCGATCCAAACATTATTTGCCCCGAAAATGGTTCAATTTCTTGGAATCTTCGAGCGGGACCCATATATTCCCTTTTCATATTCCGTTACGCACCCGATGCATGTACATGTGGCTAATTACGAGTTTCGCGGAGTTTTCGACCAGAATTCACAGGCAGCTGCCTTTGGGCTCCCGGGCCGTATGTTATTTGCCCCAAAAACAGGTCGCTTTCTTGGAATCTTCGAGCAGGACCCATATATTCCCTTTCCATATCCCGATACGCACCCGATACATGTATCTGTGGCCAATTCCGAGTTTCATGGAGTTTTCGGTCAGAATCCATAGGTAGCTGCCTTTCGGCTCTCGGGCCGTACGTTATTTACCCTGAAAATGGGTCGATTTCTAGCAATCTTCGACCGAGACCCATATATTCCCTTTACATATCCCGATACGCACCCGACGCATGTATCTGTGGCTAATACCGAGTTTCATGGAGTTTTCAGCCAGAATTCATGGGCAGCTGCCTTTTGGCTCTCGGGCCGTACATTATTTACCCTGGAAATGGGTCGATTTCTAGCAATCTTCTAGCGGGACCCATATATTCCCTTTCCATATCCCGATACGCACCCGACGCATGTATCTGTGGCTAATACCGAGTTTCATGGAGTTTTCGGCCAGAATTCATGGGCAGCTGCCTTTCGGCTCTCGATCCGCACATTATTTGCGCCGAAAATGGTCCGATTTCTTGGAATCTTCGAGCGGGACCCAAATATTCCCTTTTCATATTCCGTTACGCACCCGATGCATGTATATATGGACAATTCCGAGCTTCGCGTAGTTTTCGGCCAGAATCCATAGGCAGCTGCCTTTGGGCTCTCACGCCGTACGTTATTTGCCCCGAAAATGGGCCGATTTCTTGGAATCTTCGAGCGGGACCCTTTTATTCCATTTCCATATCCCGATACGCACCCGATGCATGTATCTGTGGCCAATTCCGTGTTCCATGGAGTTTTCGGCCATAATCCATAGGCAGCTGCCTTTCGGCTCTCGATCCATACATTATTTGCCCCGAAAATGGTTCGATTTCATGGAATCTTCGAGCGGGACCCATATATTCCCTTTTCATATTCCGTTACACACCCGATGCATGTATATGTGGCCAATTACGAGTTTCGCGGAGTTTTCGACCAGAATTCACAGGCAGCTGCCTTTGGGCTCCCGGGCCATATGTTATTTGCCCCAAAAGCGAATTAGCTTTCTTGGAATCTTTGAGCGGGACCCATATATTCCTTTCCATATCGTCGCACCCGATGCATGTATCTGTGGCCAATTCCGAGTTTCATGAAGTTTTCGGCCAGAATCCATAGGTAGCTGCCTTTCGGCTCTCGGGCCGTACGTAATTTACCCTGAAAATGGGTCGATTTCTAGCAAACTTCGAGCGGGACCCATATATTCCCTTTCCATATCCCGATACGCAACAGACGCATGTATCTGTGGCTAATACCGAGTTTCATGGCGTTTTTGGCCAGAATTCACCCTTTCGGCTCTCGATTCGTACATTATTTGCGCCGAAAATGGTCCGATTTCTTGCAATCTTCGAGCGGGACCCAAATATTCCCTTTTCTTATTCCGTTACGCACCCGATGCATGTATATGTGGACAATTCCGAGCTTCGCGTAGTTTTCGGCCAGAATCCATAGGCAGCTGCCTTTGGGCTCTCACGCCATACGTTATTTGCCCCGAAAATGGGCCGATTTCTTGGAATCTTCGAGCGGGACCCTTTTATTCCATTTCCATATCCCGATACGCACACGATGCATGTATCTGTGGCCAATTCCGTGTTTCATGGAGTTTTCGGCCATAATCCACAGGCAGCTGCCTTTCGGCTCTCGATCCATACATTATTTGCCCCGAAAATGGTTCAATTTCTTGGAATCTTCGAGCGGGACCCATATATTCCCTTTTCATATTCCGTTACGCACCCGATGCATGTATATGTGGCCAATTACGAGTTTCGCGGAGTTTTCAACCAGAATTCTGATGATTGCCTTTGAGCTCCGGGCGTATGTTATTTGCCCCAAAAGCGGGTCGCTTTCTTGGAATCTTGACGGGACCCATATATTCCCTTTCCATATCGTCGCACCCGATACATGTATCGTGGCCAATTCGAGTTTCATGGGTTTTGGATTGAATCCATAGGTAGCTGCCTTTCGGCTCTCGGGGCGTACGTTATTTACCCTGAAAATGGGTCGATTTCTAGCAATCTTCGAGCGGGACCCATATATTCCCTTTCAATATCCCGGTACGCACCCGACGCTTGTATCTGTGGCTAATACCGAGTTTCATGGAGTTTTCGGCCCGAATTCATGGGCAGCTGCCTTTCGGCTCTCGATCCGTACATTATTTGCGCCGAAAATGGTCTGATTTCTTGGAATCTTCAAGCGGGACCCAAATATTCCCTTTTCATGTTCCGTTACGCACCCGATGCATGTATGTGTGGCCAATTCCGAGCTTCGCGTAGTTTTGACCCGAATCCATAAGCGGTGCCTTTGGCTCTCGGTAGTCGTTATTTACCCTGAAAATGGGTCGATTTCTAGCAATCTTCGAGCGGGACCCATATATTCCCTTTCCATATCCCGTCGCACCGGCGCATGTATCGTGGCTAATACCGAGTTTCATGGGTTTTCGGCCAGAATTCATGAAATTTCGCCTTCGGCTCTCGTCCGTACATTATTTGCGAAAATGGTCCGATTTCTTGGAATCTTCGAGCGGGACCCAAATATTCCCTTTTCATATTCCGTTACGCACCCGATGCATGTATATATGGACAATTCCGAGCTTCGCGTAGTTTTCGGCCAGAATCCATAGGAAGCTGCCTTTCGGCTCTCACGCCGTACGTTATTTGCCCCGAAAATGGGCCGATTTCTTGGAATCTTCGAGAGGGACCCTTTTATTCCATTTCCATATCCCGATACGCACCCGATGCATGTATATGTGGCCATAATCCATAGGCAGGTGCCTTTCGGCTCTCGATCCATACATTATTTGCCCCGAAAATGGTTCGATTTCTTGGAATCTTCGAGCGGGACCCATATATTCCCTTTTCGTATTCCGTTACGCACCCGATGCATGTATATGTGGCCAATTACGAGTTTCGCGGAGTTTTCGACCAAAATTCACAGGCAGCTGCCTTTGGGCTCCCGGGCCGTATGTTATTTGCCCCAAAAACGGGTCGCTTTCTTGGAATGTTTGAGCAGGACCCATATATTCCCTTTCCATATCCCGATACACACCCGATGCATGTATCTGTGGCCAATTCCGAGTTTCATGGAGTTTTCGGCCAGAATCCATAGTTAGCTGCCTTTCGGCTCCCGGGCCATACGTTATTTACCCTGAAAATGGGTCGATTTCTAGCAATCTTTGAGCGGGACCCATATATTCCCTTTCCATATCCTGATACGCACCCGACGCATGTATCTGTGGCTAATACCTAGTTTCATGGAGTTTTCGGCCAGAAACCATGGGCAGCTGCCTTTGCGCTCTCGGGCCGTACGTTATTTGCGCCGAAAATGGTCCGATTTCTTGCAATCTTCGACTGGGACCCAAATATTCCCTTTTCATATTCCGTTACGGACCCGATGCATCTATATGTGGCCAATTCCGAGTATCGCGTAGTTTTCGGCCAGAATCCATAGGTAGCTACCTTTCGGCTCTCGGGCCGTACGTTATTTACCCTGGAAATGGGTCGATTTCTAGCAATCTTCGAGCGTGACCCATATATTCCCCTTCCATATCGTCGCACCGGCGCGTATGTATCGTGGCTATCTGAGTTTCATGGAGTTTTCGGCCAGAATTCATGGGCAGCTGCCTTTCGGCTCTCGATCCGTACATTATTTGCGCCGAAGATGGTCCGATTTCTTGGAATCTTCGAGCGGGACCCAAATATTCCCTTTTCATATTCCGTTACGCACCCGATGCATGTATATGTGGCCAATTCTGAGCTTCGCGTAGTTTTCGGCTCTCAGGCCGTACGTTATTTGCCACGAAAATGGGCCGTTTTCTTGGAATCTTCGAGCGGGACCCATATATTCCCATTCCATATCCCGATTCGCACCCGATGCATGTATCTGTGGCCAATTCCGAGTTTCATGGAGTTATCGGCCATAATCCATAGGCAGCTGCCTTTCGGCTCTGGATCCATACATTATTTGCCCCGAAAATGGTTCAATTTCTTGGAATCTTCGAGCGGGACCCATATATTCCCTTTTCATATTCCGTTACGCACCCGATGCATGTATATGTGGCTAATTACGAGTTTCGCGGAGTTTTCGACCAGAATTCACAGGCAGCTGCCTTTGGGCTCCCGGGCCGTATGTTATTTGCCCCAAAAACGGGTCGCTTTCTTGGAATCTTCGAGCGGGACCCATATATTCCCTTTCCATATCCCGATACGCACCCGATACATGTATCTGTGGCCAATTCCGAGTTTCATGGAGTTTTCGGTCAGAATCCATAGGTAGCTGCCTTTCGGCTCTCGGCCGTACGTTATTTACCCTGAAAATGGGTCGATTTCTAGCAATATTCGACCGGGACCCATATATTCCCTTTACATATCCCGATACGCACCCGACGCATGTATCTGTGGCTAATACCGAGTTTCATGGAGTTTTCGGCCAGAATTCATGGGCAGCCTTTCGGCTCTCGATCCGTACATTATTTGCGCCTAAAATGGTCTGATTTCTTGGAATCTTCAAGCGGTACCCAAATATTCCCTTTTCATATTCCGTTACGCACCCGATGCATGTATTCGTGGCCAATTCCGAGCTTCGCGTAGTTTTCGGCCAGAATCCATAGGCAGTTGCCTTTCGGCTCTCGGGCCGTACGTTATTTACCTCGAAAATTGGTCGATTTCTAGCAATCTTCGAGCGGGACCCATATATTCCCTTTCCATATCGTCGCACCCGGCGCATGTATCGTGGCTATCTTGAGTTTCATGGAGTTTTGGCCGAATTCATGGCGTTGCCTTTCGACTCTCGTCCGTGCATTATTTGCGCCGAAAATGGTCCGATGTCTTGCAATCTTCGAGCGGGACCCAAATATTCCCTTTTCATATTCCGTTACGCACCCGATGCATGTATATGTGGACAATTCCGAGCTTCGCGTAGTTTTCGGGTAGAATCCATAGGCAGCTGCCTTTGACTCTCACGCCGTACGTTATTTGCCCCGAAAATAGGCCGATTTCTTGGAATCTTCGAGCGGGACCCTTTTATTCAATTTCCATATCCCGATACGCACCCGATGCATGTATCTGTGGCCAATTCCGTGTTCCATGGAGTTTTCGGCCATAATCCATAGGCAGCTGCCATTCGGCTCTCGATCCATACATTATTTGCCCCGAAAATGTTCCGATTTCTTGGAATCTTCGAGTGGGACCCAAATATTCCCTTTTCATATTCCGTTACGCACCCGATGCATGTATATATGGACAATTCCGAGCTTCGCGTAGTTTTCGGCCAGAATCCATAAGCGTTGCCTTTGGGCTCTCACAGCGTCGTTATTTGCCCCGAAAATGGGCCGATTTCTTGGAATCTTCGAGCGGGACCCTTTTATTCCATTTCCATATCCCGATACGCACCCGATGCATGTATCTGTGGCCAATTCCATGTTTCATGGAGTTTTCGGACATAATCCATAGGCAGTTGCCTTTCGGCTCTCGATCCATACATTATTTGCCTCGAAAATGGTTCGATTTCATGGAATCTTCGAGCGGGACCCATATATTCCGTTTTCATATTCCGTTACGCACCCGATGCATTTATATGTGGCCAATTACGAGTTTCGCGGAGTTTTCGACCAGAATTCACAGGCAGCTGCCTTTGGGCTCCCGGGCCGTATGTTATTTGCCCCAAAAACGGGTCGCTTTCTTGGAATCTTTGAGCAGGACCCATATATTCCCTTTCCATATCCCGATACGCACCCGATGCATGTATCTGTGGCCAATTCCGAGTTTCATGGAGTTTTCGGCCAGAATCCATAGGTAGCTGCCTTTCGGCTCTCGGGCCGTACGTTATTTACCCTGAAAATGGGTCGATTTCTAGCAATCTTCGAGCGGGACCCATATATTCCCTTTCCATATCCTGATACGCACCCGACGCATGTATCTGTGGCTAATACCTAGTTTCATGGAGTTTTCGGACAGAAACCATGGGCAGCTGCCTTTGCGCTCTCGGGCCGTACGTTATTTGCGCCGAAAATGGTCCGATTTCTTGCAATCTTCGACCGGGAGCCAAATATTCCCTTTTCATATTCCGTTACGGACCCGATGCATGTATATGTGGCCAATTCCGAGCATCGCGTAGTTTTCGGCCAGAATCCATAGGCAGCTGCCTTTCGGCTCTCGGGCCGTACGTTATTTACCCTGGAAATGGGTCGATTTCTACCAATCTTCGAGCGGGACCCATATATTCCCTTTCCATATCCCGATACGCACCCGACGCATATATCTGTGGCTAATACCGAGTTTCATGGAGTTTTCGACCAGAATTCATGGGCAGCTGCCTTTCGGCTCTCGATCCGTACATTATTTGCGCCGAAAATGGTCCGATTTCTTGGAATATTCGAGCGGGACCCAAATATTCCCTTTTCATATTCCGTTACACACCCGATGCATGTATATGTGGCCAATTCCGAGCTTCGCGTAGTTTTCGGCCAGAATCCATAGGCAGCTGCCTTTGGGCCATCACGCCGTACGTTATTTGCCCCGAAAATGGGCCGATTTCTTTGAATCTTCGAGCGGGACCCATTTATTCCATTTCCATATCCCGATACGCACCCGATGCAAGTATCTGTGGCCAATTCCGTGTTTCATGGAGTTTTCGGCCATAATCCATTGGCAGCTGCCTATGGATTCTTGCTTGCTACCTTAGCTTCGGGTTGGCTCGAGTCATGCATCGAGTGTATATCGAGATAAAAAATATGGGTCCCGCTCAAGCCCTAAATCGGGCCATTTGAAACAAACTCTTGTCTGAACCGCAAAAGCGTACTGAAACCGAGCGTCGTTATTGCCACGAAAATGGTCCGATTTCTTGGAATCTTTGAGTGGGACCCATATATTCCCTTTCCATATCCCGATACGCACCCGATGCACGTATCTGTGGCCAATTCCGAGTTTCGCGAAGTTTTCGGCCAGAATCCATAGGCAGCTTCCTTTGGGCCCACGGGCCACACGATATTTGCCCCGAAGATGGGTCGATTTCTTGAAATCTTTGAGCGGGACCCATATATTCCCTTTCCATATCCCGATACGCACCTGATGCATGTTTCTAAGGCCAATTCCGAGTTTCGCAGTGTTTTCGGCCAGATTCCATTGGCGCCTTTTGGTTCTCGGGCCATACATTATTTGCCCCGAAAATGGTCTGATTTCATGGAATCTTCGAGCGGGACCCATATATTCCCTTTCCATATCCCGATAAGCCCCCGATGCATTTATCTACGGCCAATTCCGAGATTCGCGGTGTTTTCGGCCAGAATGCATAGGCAGCTGCCTTTTGGCTCTCGGGCAGTATGTTATTTGCCCCGAAAATGGTCTGATTTCGTGGAATCTTCGAGCGGGACCCATATATTCCCTTTCCATATCCCGATGAGCACCCGATGCATGTATCAAGAGCCAATTCCGAGTTTCATGGAGTTTTCGGCCAGAATCCATAGGCAATTGCATTTGGGCTCTCCGGCCGTACATTATTGGCCCCAAAAATGGGTCGATTTTTTGGAATCTTTGAGTGGGACCCTTATATTCCCTTTCCATATACTGTTACGCACCCGATGCATGTATCTGTGGCCAATTCCGAGCATCATGGACTTTTCGGCCTGAATCCATAGGCAGCTGCCTTTGCGCTATTGGGCGGTACGTTATTTTCTCCGAAAATGGGCTGTTTTCTTGGAATCTTCGAGCAGGAACCATGTATTCCCTTTTCATATCCTGATACGCACCCGCTGCATGTATCTGCAGCCAATTCAGACTTTCACGAAGTTTTCGGCCAGAATCCACTAGCAGCTGCCTTTGGGCCTCGGGCCGTACATTATTTTCCCCGAAAATGGTCTGATTTCGTGAAATCTTCGAGCGGGACCCATATATTCCATTTCCATACCCCGATACGCACCCGATGGATGTATCTGTGGCCAATTCCGAGTTTCTTGGAGTTTTCGGCCAGATTCCATTGGCAGCTGCCTTTTGGTTCTTGGGCCATACATTATTTTCCCCGAAAATGGGCTGTTTTCTTGGAATCTTTGAGCAGGAACCATATATTCCCTTTTCATATCCCGATACGCACCCGATGCATGTATCTATGGCCAATTCCGAGTTTCACGGAGTTTTCAGCCAGAATCCATAGGCCCGCCTTTACGCTTTCGGGCCGTACGTTATTTTCCCCGAAAAGGGCTGTTTTCAAAGAATATTCGAGCAGGACCCATATATTCCCTTTCCATATCCCGTTACGTACGCGATGCATGTATCTATTTCCAATTCCGAGTTTCACGGAGTTTTCGGCCAGAATCCATAGGGCTGCCTTAGTGCTTTCGGGCTGTACGTTGTTTTCCCCGAAAAGGGCTGTTTTCAAAGAATCTTCGAGCAAGACCCATATATTCCCTTTCCATATCCCGTTACGTACCCGATGCATGTATCTATTTCCAATTCCGAGTTTCGTGGAGTTTTCGACCAGAATCCATAGGCGGCTGCCTTTGGGCTCTCAGGCCGTACAATATTGGCCCCAAAAATTAGCCTCTGGGCCCTCGGCCCATACGTTATTTGCCCCCAAAATGGCTCGATTTCTTGAAATCTTCGAGCGCGACGCATATATTCCCTTTTCATATCCCGATACGCACCCGATGCATGTATCTATGGCCAATTCCGAGTTTCGCAGAGTTTTCGGCCAGAATCCATAGGCAGCTGCCTTTTGGCTCTCGGGCCGTATGTTATTTGTCCTAAAAATGGTCTGATTTCGTGGATTCTTCGAGCGGGACCCATCTATTTCCTTTCCTTATCCCGATGCGCACCCGATGCATGTATCTGTGGCCAATTTCGAGTTTCATGGAGTTTTCAGCCAGAATCCATAGGCAACAACCTTTGCGCTTTCGGGCCGTACGATATTTTCCCCGAAAATGGGCTGTTTCCTTGGAATGTTCGTGCCGGACCATATATTCCCTTTCCATATCCCGTTACGCACCCGCTGCACGTATCACCAGCCTTTGGGCTCTCGGGTCGTACATTATTGGCTCCAAAAAAGGGTCGATTTCTTGGAATCTTCGAGCGGGAGCCATATATTCCCTTTCGATATCCTGTTACGCACCCGTCGCATGTATCTTTGGCCTATTCTGAGTTTCGCGGAGTTTTCGGCCAGAATCCATAGCCTTTGGGCCTCGGCCCGTACGTTATTTGTCCCAAAAATGGCCTGATTTCTTGACATTTTTGAGCGGGACCCATATATTCCCATTTCTTATCCTGATACGCACCCGAAGCATGTATATGCGGCCAATTCCGAGTTTCGTGGAGTTTTCGGCTAGAATCCGTAGGCAGCTGCCTTTCGGCCTCGGGCCGTACGTTGTTTGCCCCGAAAATGGTCCGATTTCTTGGAATCTTCGAGTGGGACCCATATATTCCCTTTCCATATCCCGATACGCACCCGATGGACGTATCTGTGGCCAATTCCGAGTTTCGCGAAGTTTTCGGCCAGAATCCATAGGCAGATGTTGACACGAAAAGTTAGCTTCTCGCGAACACACGTGTCGAAGCGTCAACTCTGGGGTTGTGTCGCAACAAGAAAAACCAAGCGTGCCAGTCAATTTGACCTATAAATTAACAAGGAGAAAATCGTCAGTAAATAACCCTAATCGGCTTTTGAAGTAGCCAGATCAGGTTTTCTCTATAATCGGCTTTGAAATATCCGAGATTCTATCGGTTCCAGGTCCGATAGGGCAATGAATACAGAATAATAACTAGATTTAAATTTCTTATTTCTTTTTGGTATTTTTGGTATAATATTAGCAATAAACCTTCGCATCAGTGCATTAGATCAAATCGAGAAATAGATTAGAATAGATTGGTCAGGCCAAGACAGTATTCGAGCCTAAAGCTAGATGTAAGCCAATAAACTGATTTAAAGATTTAAAGACTAATAGGGTAGATGTAACACCAATCGGCAAACATTAACAGATGCAAATCCCCAAACAAGACATATACAAGATCGACTAAGCGAGGCGATTGCATACGCCGAATTTAGCGAAACATATGAAACACTTGATGATCAGCATTACAAGATAAACACATATCACGGATCGATTACGCCGAGGCGATTGCAATATGCGAGAACATATCAAAGATCGAAAAATCCGAGGCGATCGACATGCTTTGTATACACGAGATCAAAATGATGCAGCCATGCATACGGGTTACAAGGGGAGAATCTATTATCTCATCGAGATAGCTCTACCTGCGAGTTGAAGCCTTTCGACGAAGTCGATCGGATTCGAGAAATTGTTTTGTGTATTGAGTGTTCGATGTTTTCTACCGAGACTTAAAGGCCTATTTATAGTGTTACAAAGTCGATACCGATACGACTTATTCTATTGCGACGCGCTCCTGATCTCATCGTATTTCTTCCGAAGTCTTAAAAATATCGATATTCCGTCTTTTCTCTTTGCCGATAAAGCCCATTTCCGATTTGGCCCAACAAACCTCATCTCATTCGGCTTTTCCTGAACATCCGATTTTTTGCCAAATTTGGGTGTCAACAGCAGCTTCCTTTGGGCCCACGGGCCACACGATATTTGCCTCGAAGATGGGTCGATTTCTTGAAATCTTTGAGCGGGACCCTTATATTCCCTTTCCATATCCCGATACGCACCCGATGCATGTTTCTAAGGCCAATTCCGAGTTTCGTGGAGTTTTCGGCCAGATTCCATTGGCAGCTGCCTTTTGGTTCTCGGGCCATACATTATTTGCCCCGAAAATGGTCTGATTTCATGGAATCTTCGAGCGGGACCCATATATTCCCTTTCCATATCCCGTTAAGCCCCCGATGCATTTATCTACGGCCAATTCCGAGATTCGCGGTGTTTTCGGCCAGAATGCATAAGCATTGCCTTTGGCTCTCCGTGATCGTTATTTGCCCCGAAAATGGTCTGATTTCGTGGAATCTTCGAGCGGGACCCATATATTCCCTTTCCATATCCCGATGCGCACCCGATGCATGTATCAATAGCCAATTCTGAGTTTCGTGGAGTTTTCGGCCAGAATCCATAGGCAGTTGCCTTTGGGCTCTCGGGCCGTACATTATTGGCCCCAAAAATGGGTTGATTTTTTGGAATCTTTGAGTGGGACCCTTATATTCCCTTTCCATATACTGTTACGCACCCGATGCATGTATCTGTGGCCAATTCCGAGCTTCATGGAATTTTCGGCCTGAATCCATAGGCAGCGGCCTTTGCGCATTTGGGCGGTACGTTATTTTCTCCGAAAATGGGCTGTTTTCTTGGAATCTTCGAGCAGGAACCATATATTCCCTTTTCATATCCTGATACGCACCCGCTGCATGTATCTGCGGCCAATTCCGACTTTCACGGAGTTTTCGGCCAGAATCCACTGGCAGCTGCCTTTGGGCCTTGGGCCGTACATTATTTTCCCTGAAAATGGTCTGATTTCATGACATCTTCGAGCGGGACCCATATATTTCATTTCCATATCCCGATACGCACCCGATGCATGTATCTGTGGCCAATTCCGAGTTTCATGGAGTTTTCGGCCAGATTCCATTGGCAGCTGCCTTTTGGTTCTCGGGCCATACATTATTTTCCCCGAAAATGGGCTGTTTTCTTGGAATCTTTGAGCTGGAACCATATATTCCCTTTTCATATCCCGATACGCACCCGATGCATGTATCTATGGCCAATTCCGAGTTTCACGGAGTTTTCGGCCAGAATCCATAGGCCCGCCTTTGTGCTTTTCGGGCGTCGTTATTTCCCGAAAAATTTGTTTTCAAAGAATATTCGAGCAGGACCCATATATTCCCTTTCCATATCCCGTTACGTACCCGATGCATGTATCTATTTCCAATTTCGAGTTTCACGGAGTTTTCGGCCAAAATCCATAGGGCTACCTTTGCGCTTTCGGGCCGTACGTTATTTTCCCCGAAAATGGCTGTTTTCAAAGAATCTTCGAGCAAGACCCATATATTCCCTTTCCATATCCCGTTACGTACCCGATGCATGTATCTATTTCCAATTCCGAGTTTCGCGGAGTTTTCGACCAGAATCCATAGGCGGCTGCCTTTGGGCTCTCGGGCCGTACATTATTGGCCCCAAAAATTGGCCTCTGGGCCCTCGGCCCATACGTTATTTGCCCCAAAAATGGCTGGATTTCTTGAAATCTTCGAGCGGGACGCATATATTCCCTTTTCGTATCCCGATACGCACCCGATGCATGTATCTATGGCCAATTCCGAGTTTCGCAGAGTTTTCGGCCAGAATGGATAGGCAACTGCCTTTGGGCCCTCGGCCGTACATTATTTGCCCTGAAAATGGCCTGATTTATTGGAATCTTCGAGCGGGACACATATATTCCCTTTCCATATCCTGTTACACACCCGATGCATGTATCTTTGGCCTATTCTGAGTTTCGCGGAGATTTCGGCCAGAATCCATAGGCAGCTGCCTTTGGGCCCTCGGCCGTACGTTATTTGCCCTGAAAATGGGCCGATTTCTCGGAATCTTCGAGTGGGACCCATATACTCCCTTTCCATATCCCGACACGCACCCGACCCATATACTGCTGCCTTTGGGCCCTCGGGCCGTTCGTTATTTGCCTCGAAAATAGGCCGATTTCTTGAAATCTTAAAGCGGGACCCATATATTCCCTTTCCATATCCCGATACGCACCCGATGCATGTTTCTGCGGCCAATTCCGAGTTTCGCGGAGTTTTCGGCCAGAATCCAATTGTATGAAATGAATTTCTAGGTCCCGAGATTTCTTACCATCAAGTTGGTAAAAAGCCGCGGTTTATTGACGATTGCTAGAATTTTCTATGATCTATTTTGGAAATCTGTTTTTTTGTTTAAGATGTCTGAAATTCCTGCCTTTTGGCTCACGGGCCATACGTTATTTGCCCCGCAAATAGGCTGATTTCCTGGAATCTTTGAGCGGGACCCATATATTCCCTTTCCATATCCCGATACGCACCCGATGCATGTATCTGTGGCCAATTCCGAGTTTCATGGAGTTTTTGGCCAGAATCCATAGGCAGCTGCCTTTGCGCTTCATGCCTTACGTTATTTTCCCTGAAAATGGGCTGTTTTCTTGGAATCTTTGAGTAGGACCCATATATTCCCTTTCCATATCCCGTTACGCACCCGATGCATGTATCTGTTTCCAATTCCAACTTTCGCCTAAAATGGTCTGATTTGTGGAATCTTCGAGCGGGACCCACATATTCCCATTCCATATCGTGATACGCACCCGATCCATCTATCTGTGGCCAATTCTGAGTTTTAGGTAGTTTTCGGCCAGAATCCATAGACAGCTGCCTTTGCTCTTTCGAGCCGTACGTTATTTTCCCCGAAAAGGGTTGTTTTCTTGAAATCTTAGAGCAGGACCCATATATTCCCTTTCCATATCCTGTTATGTACCCGATGCATGTATCTGTTTCCAATTCCGAGTTTCGCGGAGTTTTGGACCAGAATCCATAGGCAGCTTGCCTTTGGGCTCTAGGGCCGTACATTATTGGCCCCAAAAATTGGCCTTTGGGCCCTCGGCCCGCACGTTATTTGCCCCAAAAATGGCTCGATTTCTTGAAATCTTCGAGCGGGACCCATATATTCCCTTTTCATATCCCGATACGCACCCGATGCTTGTATCTGCTGCGAATTCCGAGTTTCGCAGAGTTTTCGGCCAGAATCCATAGGCAGCTGCCTTTGGGCCCTCGGCCGTACGTTATTTGCCCCAAAAATGGGTCAATTTCTTGGAATCTTCGAGCGGGACCTATATATTCTCTTTCCATATCCCGATACGCACCCGATGCATGTATCTGTGGCCAATTCCAAGTTTCGTAGAGTTTTCGCCCTTAATCCATAGGCAGCTGCCTTTGGGCCCTCAGGCCGTACGTTATTTGCCACAAAAATGGTCTGATTTCGTGGAACCTTCGAGCGGGACCCACATATTCCCATTCTATATCCCGATACGCACCCGATGCATGTATTTGTGGCCAATTCCGAGTTTCATGTAGTTTTCAGCCGGAATCCATAGGCAGCTTAGGGTTTCCGAGTTTCGCGGAGTTTTCGGCTAGAATCCATAGGCAGCTTCCTTTGGGCTCTCGGCCGTACGTTATTTGCCCCGAAAATGGTCTGATTTCCTGGAATCTTTGAGCGGGACCCATATATTCCCTTTCCATGTCGTCGCACCGGTGCATGTATCGTAGCCAATTCGAGTTTCATGGGTTTTGGCGAATCCATAAGCGTTGCCTTTGCGCTTTCAGACGTCGTTATTTCCACGAAAATGGGCTGTTTTCTTGGAATCTTTGAGTAGGACCCATATATTCCCTTTCCATATCCCGTTACGCACCCGATGCATGTATCTGTTTCCAATTCCGACTTTCGCCTGCCTTTGGGCCCTCCGCCCGTACATTTTTTGCCCAAAAATAGCCCGATTTCTTGAAATCTTCCAGCGCTAACCATATATTCTCTTTTCATATACCGATACGCACCCGATGCCTGTATCAACGGCCAATTCCGACTTTCGCGTAGTTTTCGGGCAGAATCCATAGGCAGCTGACTTTTGGCTCTCGGGCCATACGTTATTTGCCCTGAAAATGGTCTGATTTTGTGGAATCTTCGAGCGAGACCCATATATTCCCATTCCATATCCCGATACGCACCCGATGCATGTATTTGTGGCCAATTCGGAGTTTCATGTAGTTTTCGGCCAGAATCCATAGGCAGCTGCCTTTCGGCCTCGGGCCGTACGATATTTGCCCCGAAAATGGTTCGATTTCTTTAAATCTTCGAGCGGGACCCATATATTCCCTTTCCATATCCCGATACGCACCCGATGCATGTATCTGTGTCCAATTCCGAGTTTTGCGGAGTTTTCGGCCAGAATCCATAGGCGGCTGCCTTTGGGCCCTCAGGCCGTACGTTATTTGCCACGAAAATTGTCTGATTTCATGGAACCTTCGAGCGGGACCCATATATTCCCATTCCATATCCCGGTACGCACCCGATGCATATATTTGTGGCCCTCGGGTCGTACGTTAGTTGCCCCGAAATTTGCGCTTTCGGGCCGTATGTTGTTTTCCCCGAAAATGGGCTGTTTTCTTGAAATCTTCGAGCAGGACCCATATATTCCCTTTCCATATCCTGTTACGCACCCGATCCATGTATATGTGGCCAATTCCGAGTTTCACGTAGTTTTGGCGAAATCCATAGGCAATTGCCTTGGCGTTAAGACGTCGTTATTTTCCCCGAAAGGGTTGTTTTCTTGAAATCTTCGAGTAGGACCCATATATTCCCTTTCCATATCCCGTTCCCGATGCATGTATCTGTTTCCAATTCCGAGTATCGCGGAGTTTTCGACCAGAATCCATAAGCAGCTTGCCTTTGGGCTCCAGGGCCGTACATTATTGGCCCCAAAAATTGGCCTTTGGGCCCTCGGCCCGCACGCTATTTGCCCCAAAAATGGCTCGAATTCTTGAAATCTTCTAGCGGGACCCATATATTCCCTTTTCATATCCGTCTGGACCCGATGCTTATGTCATGTTTCCCATGCGAGTTTTAGCGAGTTTTGGCCAGAATCCATAGGCAGCTGTCTTTGGGCCCTCGGCCGTACGTTATTTGCCCCAAAAATGGGTCGATTTCTTGGAATCTTCGAGCGGGACATATATATTCCCTTTCCATATCCCGATACGCACCCGATGCATGTATCTGTGGCCAATTCCGAGTTTCGTAGAGTTTTCACCCTTAATCCATAGGCAGCTGCCTTTGGGCCCTCGGGCCGTATGTTATTTTCCCTGAAAATGGTCTGATTTCGTGGAACCTTCGAGCAGGACCCATATTTCCCATTCTATATCCCGATACGCACCCGATGCATGTATCTGTTTCCAATTCCGACTTTCGCCTGCCTTTGGGCCCTCCGCCCGTACGTTTTTTGCCCCAAAAATGGCCCGATTTCTTGAAATCTTCCAGCGGGAACCATATATTCTCTTTTCATATACCGATACGCACCCGATGCCTGTATCTATGGCCAATTCCGAGTTTCGCGTAGTTTTCGGCCAGAATCCATAGGCAGCTGCCTTTGGGCCCTCGGCCTGTACGTCATTTGCCCCGAAAATGGTCTGATTTTGTGGAATCTTCGAGCGGGACCCATATATTCCCTTTCCATATCCTGTTACGCACCCGTTGCATGTATCTTTGGCCTATTCTGAGTTTCGCGGAGTTTTCGGCCAGAATCCATAGGCGGCTGCCTTTGGGCTCTCGGGCGTACGTTATTAGCCACGAAAATTGCCTGATTTCATGGAACCTTCGAGCGGGACCCATATATTCCCATTCCATATCCCGATACGCACCCGATGCATATATTTGTGGCCAATTTCGAGTTTCATGTAGTTTTCGGCCAGAATCCATAGGCAGCTGCCTTTGCGCTTTCGGGCCGTATGTTGTTTTCCACGAAAATGGGCTGTTTTCTTGAAATATTCGAGCAGGACCCATATATTCCCTTTCCATATCCTGTTACGCACCCGATGCATGTATCTTTGGCCAATTCCGAGTTTCGCGTAGTTTTCGGCCAGAATCCATAGGCTTTGGGCCCTCGGCCTGTACGTTATTTGCCCCAAAAATGGCCCGATTTATTGAAATCTTCGAGCGGGACCCATATATTCCCTTTCCATATCCTATTACAGACCCGTTGCATGTATCTTTGGCCTATTCCGAGTTTCGCGGAGTTTTCTGCCAGAATCCATAGGCAGTTGCCTTTCGGCCTCGGGCCGTACGATATTTGCCCCGAAAATGGTTCGATTTCTTTAAATCTTCGAGCGGGACCCATATATTCCCTTTCCATATCCCGATACGCACCCGATGCATGTATCTGTGTCCAATTCCGAGTTTTGCGGAGTTTTCGGCCAGAATCCATAGGCGGCTGCCTTTGGGCCCTCGGGCCGTACGTTATTTGCCACGAAAATTGTCTGATTTCATGGAACCTTCGAGCGGGACCCATATATTCCCATTCCATATCCCGGTACGCACCCGATGCATATATTTGTGGCCCTCGGGTGCGTGCGTTGAATGCCGAAATTTGCGCTTTTCGGGCGTATGTTGTTTTCCCCGAAAATGGGCTGTTTTCTTGAAATCTTCGAGCAGGACCCATATATTCCCTTTCCATATCCTGTTACGCACCCGATCCATGTATATGTGGCCAATTCCGAGTTTCACGTAGTTTTCGGCGAGAATCCATAGACAGCTGCCTTCGCGCGTTCGGGCCGTACGTTATTTTCCCTGAAAAGGGTTGTTTTCTTGAAATCTTCGAGTAGGACCCATATATTCCCTTTCCATATCCCGTTCCCGATGCATGTATCTGTTTCCAATTCCGAGTATCGCGGAGTTTTCGACCAGAATCCATAAGCAGCTTGCCTTTGGGCTCCAGGGCCGTACATTATTGGCCCCAAAAATTGGCCTTTGGGCCCTCGGCCCGCACGCTATTTGCCCCAAAAATGGCTCGAATTCTTGAAATCTTCGAGCGGGACCCATATATTCCCTTTCCATATCCTGTTACGCACCCGTTGCATGTATCTTTGGCCTATTCTGAGTTTCGCGGAGTTTTCGGCCAGAATCCATAGGCGGCTGCCTTTGGGCTCTCGGGCCGTACGTTATTTGCCACGAAAATTGTCTGATTTCATGGAACCTTCGAGCGGGACCCATATATTCCCATTCCATATCCCGATACGCACCCGATGCATATATTTGTGGCCAATTTCGAGTTTCATGTAGTTTTCGGCCAGAATCCATAGGCAGCTGCCTTTGCGCTTTCGGGCCGTATGTTGTTTTCCACGAAAATGGGCTGTTTTCTTGAAATATTCGAGCAGGACCCACATATTCCCTTTCCATATCCTGTTACGCACCCGATGCATGTATCTTTGGCCAATTCCGAGTTTCGCGTAGTTTTCGGCCAGAATCCATAGGCAGCTGCCTTTGGGCCCTCGGCCCGTATGTTATTTGCCCAAAAAATGGCTCGATTTCTTGAAATCTTCGAGCGGGACCCATATATTCCCTTTTCATAACCCGATACGGACCCGACGCATGTATCTGTGGCCAATTCCGAGTTTTTTGGAGTTTTCGGCCAGAATCCATAGGCAGCTGCCTTTGCCCTTTCGGGCCGTACGTTATTTTCCTCGAAAATGGGCGGTTTTCTTGGAATGTTTGAGCCGGACCCATATATTCCCTTTCCATATGCCGTTACGCACCCGATGCATGTATCTTTTTCCAATTTCGACTTTCGCGGAGTTTTCGACAAGAATCCATAGGCAGCTGCCTTTGGGCTCTCGGGCCGTACATTATGGGTCCTAAAAATGGGTCGATTTCTTGGAATCTTTGAGGGGGGACCCATATATTCCCTTTCCATATCCTGTTACGCACCCGATGCATGTATCTGTGGCCAATTCCGAGTTTCACGGAGTTTTTGGCTAGAATCCATAGGCAGCTGCCTTTTGGCTCTCGGGCCGTACGTTATTTACCCCGAAAATGGTCTGATTGCGTGGAATCTTCGAGCGGGACCCATATATTCCCTTTCCAGATCCCGATATGCACCCGATGCATGTATCTGTGGCCTTTTGGCTCTCGGGCGTCGTTATTTACCGAAAATGGTGCGATTAAGTGGAATCTTGGCGGGACCCATATATTCCCTTTCCAGATCCCGATATGCACCCGATGCATGTATCTGTGGCCAATTCTGAGTTTCATGGAGTTTTCGGCCAGAATCCATAAGCCGCTGCCTTTGCGCTTTCGGGCCGTACGTTATTTTCCCTTAAAATGGGCTGTTTTCTTGGAATCTTCGAGCAGGACCCATATATTCCCTTTCCATATCCTGTTACGCACCCGATGCATGTATCTGTTTCCAATTTCGACTTTCGCGGAGTTTTTAACTAGAATCCATAAGTAACTGCCTTTGGGCTCTCGGGACGTACATTATTGGCCCCAAAAATGGGTCGATTTTTTGGAATCTTCGAGCGAAACTCATATATTCTCTTTCTGTATCCTGTTACGCACCCGTTGCATGTATCTTTGGCCTATTCCGAGTTTCGCGGAGTTTTCGGCAAGAATCCATAGCCAGCTGCCTTTGGTCTGTCGGGCCGGACATTATTGGCCCCAAAAATTGGTCGATTTCTTGGAATCTTCGAGCGGGACCCATATATTCCCTTTCCATATCCTGTTACTCACCCCAGCACGTTTAGGCCGTACGTTATTTTCCATGAAAATGGGCTGTTATCAAAGAATCTTCGAGCAGGACCCATATATTCCCTTTCCATATCCCGTTACGTACCCGATGCATGTATCTGTTTCCAATTCCGAGTTTCACGGATTTTTCGACCAGAATCCATAAACAGCTGCCTTTGGCCTCTCGGGCCGGACATTATTGGCCCCAAAAATTGGTCGATTTCTTGGAATCTTCGAGCGGGACCCATATATTCCCTTTCCATATCCTGTTACTCACCCGATGCATGTATCTTTGGCCTATTCCGAGTTTCGCAGAGTTTTCGGCCAGAATCCATAGGCAGCTTCCTTTGGGTCCTCGGCCCGTATGTTATTTGCCACAAAAATGGCTCGATTCTTGAAATCTTTGAGCGGGACCCATATATTCCCTTTTCATATCCCGATACGCACCCGAAGCATGTATCTGCGGCCAATTCCGAGTTTCGCGGAGTTTTCGGCCAGAATCCATATGCAGCTGCCTTTGGGCCCTTGGGTCGTACGTTATTTGCCCCGAAAATGGGCCGATTTCTTGGAATCTTCAAGCGGGACCCATATATTCCCTTTCCATATCCTGATACTCACCCGATGCATGTATCTGCGGCCAATTCCGAGTTTCGCGGAGTTTTAGGCCAGAATCCATATGCAGGCTGCCTTTGGGACCTCGGGCCATACATTATTTGCCCTGAAAATGGGCTGATTTCTTGGAATCTTCAAGCGGGACCTATATATTCCCTTTCCATATCCTGATACGCACCCGATGCATGTATCTGCGGCGAATTTCGAGTATCGCGGAGTTTTCGGCCAGAATCCATAGGCAGGTGCCTTTCGGCCTCGGGCCGTACGTTATTTGCGCCAAAAATGGTCCGATTTCTTGGAATCTTTGAGCGGGACCCATATATTCCCTTTCCATATTCCGATACGTACCCGATGCATGTTTCTACGGCCAATTCCAAGTTTCGCGGAGTTTTCGGCCAGAATCCATAAACAGCTGCCTTTTGGTTCTCGGGTCGTACGTTAGTTGCCCCGAAATTGGTCTGATTTCGTGGAATCTTCGAGCGGGACGCATATATTCCCTTTCCATATACTGATACGCACCCGATGCATGTATCTGTGGCCAATTCCGAGTTTCACTTAGTTTTCGGCCAAAATCCATATGCACCTGCCTTTGCGCTTTCGGGCCGTACGTTATTTTCCCCGAAAATGGGGTTTTTTCTTGGAATCTTCGAGCGGGACCCATATATTCCCTTTCCATATCCTGTTACGCACCTGATGCATGTATCTTTGCCCTATTCCGAGTTTCGTGGAGTTTTCGGCCATAATCCATTGGTAGCTACCTTCCGGCCTCGGGCCGTACGTTATTTATCCCGAAAATGGTCCGATTTCTTGGAATCTTCAAGCGGGACTTGACGGCGTGCTCTCCGCTCAACCACTGCGGATCACACCCCTGTCAGATTTCTATCCTGCTAGCCGATCAGCCCGAGCTCAGTTCGATTCGAGCGTGGGACGCGGGAAGGAGCGACTCACAAGGTTTTCCCAGGTTCGGACCCCCTCGCGGGTAACAGTCCTACTCCTGCCGAGCCTTAGCTCTTTTCTTGTTGTGGTTGTGTGGAATGTGATTACAGAGTGTTTTCGAACCCCCTCTCCCTTCTCTCTCCGCCCCTTTTATACAAGCCTTGAACATGCGGAGAGAACCGGGGGAGTAGGCAGTACAGTACTCTCGGTACAGTACACTGACAAGACACGAGAGGCGACAGGAGAGATGAAACGTGGTGCTGCTTGCGCCCAGCGGCGCCGCCCTCGCGTGCTTCGCAAGTGGCCTCTGACCCGCGCGAACACACTAGTGAGACTGCGGGCGGGGCCCAGCCTGCTCCTCCTGACGCGGGCGGCCATCTTGATGATGGCAAAGTCTCTCTCTGCCGGTCAATTCCACCGCGCCACAGTGACAGTTGAACAGACCTGCAGAGGTCACTGTGGCGGTAATCATCTCTTCATTTGTCTATCCGCGCGTGATGTCGCATTAAATGCGCTCGTCGCCCGCGGCGAGGCCTTCGCCCGAAGACTCCTTCCGCGCCCACCGCGGGCCCCACGGCGTGGGACCCTAACTGGTCTCTGAGGGCTGCGCCCAGCTTGCCAGGGCAGTCGTCCGCTGACGCGTGGGGCCCGCCAGCCTTCAGGGGCTCGCCCGCAGCGCTGGGGCACAGTCGCCCACGGCGCCAGGGCGCTTGGCCTCTGAGGGGCTTCGCCCAGCGGCCAGGGCCTGTTCACCCGCGGCGTGTGGGGCCGCTTGGCCTCTGAGGGCTTGCCGCTAGCGCTGGGGCACAGTCGCCCGCGGCGTGGGGCTGCTTGGCCTTCTCCACGACTCTTAAAACCTGGTATTTATTGCACAAGACGGTGGCCGGGTCCACCATGATCGCGAACCGTCGTGGCGATACTTTTCGTTTCTCATGCGGTGGGAGGCGAATCGTGGGAAACCCGCCTCTGCGGCGGCCGTCGCGCTGATTCTCCACTGCGCGCGATCTTCCTTAGAAATCGCGCTTTTGGCGGAAAAAGCGAAACACGAGGGGCAATGATGGCGCCCGGCAGCGGATGGAATCCAAACCGTCGCGCTCGCGCCTCTTGCTTATAAATACTTCACCTCCTGGCGCTGCGACGAATCCTTCCGCGCGCCGAAGTGCTTTTGTGCTTCTACCTGCTTTCTTTTGCCAACGCCGCCAAGTTCTTCAGCCCTTAGCTCTCGCCACCGTACTCCCACCAACTTCCAATGGCGCCAAAGCGCGGCAAGGTCGCCAGCGGGGGCGCCCGCTCGGCAGCGCCGCCACAGTGCGGCTTTGCACCTCCCATTGCCGGCGAGAAGCGGTGGCGCGGCTCCAAGTCTTCGTGCCGCCATCCTCCGCGCGGGTCCGCGCCGGTACCATCGTGCCAAGCCCCCGCGACGGAGAGATCATTACCTTCACCTGGGCGTTATTGGCGGGGCTCGTCCCGCCATACTCCGAATTCTTCCTGGGAGTGCTTGCCTTCTACGAGATCCAGGCAGCACACCTTCCCCCCAACTCTATCGTGATGCCAAGCCTCCCGCTCTGGCGCCGGCTCTTCAAGCTGCATCCGCGCTCGGGCGGGGCGGTTGGAAGTTGCTACTTCACGCTTCGCGAAGCCGCCGCCTTCATCCCAGTCGCGCTCAAGTCAACTTCAGGGTAGGCGCGGCGATGGTGTCGTGGAGGATTCCGGTAGTACTGCGGCGATCTTGTCTTCCCGAGGTCTGCGAATCCCTTGCCGGTGGGGTCCCTTCCCGGCGACTTCGGCGGAGATGGGCCGCGATCTTTGGCGCGCGTTCTTGAGCTCCGCCTGGCGGGCTCACCGAAACCCATGTGGTGGCGGACTTTTTGCGGCGCCGCCTGTGCCCCCTTTGCATGAGGGTGCGCCCCGCCTGGCAGTATTACGGCGATGACGATGCGACCCGCATTGCCCCCGGAGGTGAGTACTTTCGCATTCTTCTGGATCTTTTGACTTCGCAGAAAGTCTTCTCTTCCTTTTTGCTTCTTGGTTCCTTGCCAACTTACGGCTTCTTTTTTACGTGGCCAGCCATGAGGCGTGCGGAAGATGTGCCCGGCAATGGTGGTGGGACTTCTGTCGCGCCCGGTGGCGACATTCTCCGTCGTGGCGTCCTCCCCTCTGCGGCGGCCTCCGGGCGCAACATGTTCTGCGCCCACGCCACCCATGGAGGTTTCTGGTCCCGCGGTCCAAGTGGCCCGAGGACCACTGCAGATCCACGATCCTCCGCCGACAACCGCCGAAGCTTCCGCACCCGCCGCTTCTCCTGCTGCGGCTGCCGACTCCGACCACGCTCTTGGGAAGCGCCGTCTCATCCTCTCGGCGATAGCGATGAGGAGGAAGCGAGCAAAAACTCCGCCCTTCGATCTGAGCATTGCCGCCTCCTCCGGCCCCCTCGGTGAAAGCGCTGCTGCTAACGCCGCCGCTCGCCACCAGCGAGATCACGGCGACTCTTCGAAGCTGGTGCCACTGCGCCCGATTTCTTTTGCCCGGCACCTCTGTGCGGCGGCTGCCACCGCCCGGCCTCCGCCGTCGCGCCCGGCTCCTCTTCGCGCGGCGCCCCTTGCGCCGGTGCACCTTCAACGACCGGCGCGGCTGCGCCGCCGCCGCCTCCGCGACCTAGCGGCAGCGCTGCCCCTTCCTCCTTCACCCGGGGGCGTCGCTTGGTAGCTTTTACGCACCATTGAATTTCTCATTAGGGTCAGCATGCTACACGTTTTTCGCATACCTGAACCCTTTTGGTTTTTCTTCATGGGACAGAGCGGACGTTGGGCGGCACTGTGCCGGCAGAAGACGATGATGACGAGGAGTAGCGGAACTCCTTTGTTTGTTTCGTCTTGTAACTATAACCTGTCAATGCAAACTTTTGCTTTTCTGTCGTGAGTCTCGATCAAACTTCGCGCGAATTCTCTCTTGCGAAAAGAGGAACTGAGGCACTCGACCGCCAAAAGCTTTAGACAGAACGTTCTGCCGCAAGTGAGCGCTTTTTCCTTAGGCGTCTGGTTACTTCAACCCTTATGGCCTCTTTGCGAACCGACTTTAACATTGCGTGGCGAGCACTTAGCTTCCGGAAGTGGTCTAGACGCTGGTGCCGTCGTTGGCGCATTGCCCAGACCGAGCGGACACACCAGGCTAGAACCCGCCTTCCGTCCACCTCTCCTCGCCCAGCGCAAGTTATAAGCGTTCGCTCTTGCAACTAAGGGGCCATCAGCCATAAGTACTTTTTCGCTATCAGCTTTCGACAAAATGTTTTCTAACAGACTTTTTTTTAAGGCTAAGTCAACTGATCGCCAAAAAGCTTTAGACAAAACGTTCTGCTGAAAGTGAGCGCTTTTTCCTTAGGCATCTGGTTACTTCAACCCTTATGGCCTCTCGGCAAACCGACCTTAAACGTTACGTGGCGAGAGCTTAGCTTCCGGAAGTGGTCTAGACGCTGGTGCCGTCGTTGGCGCATTGCCCAGACCGAGCGGACATACCAGGCTAGAACCCGCCTTCCGTCCGCCTCGCCTCGCCCAGCCGCAAGCTTAAGCGTTTGCTTTTGCAACTAAGGGGCCATCAGCCATAAGTACTTTTTCGCTACCAGCTTTCGACAGAATGTTTTCTAATAGACTTAAGGCGAAAAAGAACAGATGCCCACAGAGAGACAAAACTTATCTTTATATTGCAGATGGCTTTGTACAATGCAGCCCCTGAGGCGAGCGGAAAAGGAGGAAGAGCTCGCCGCTCGGCTCCAAAGGAAGGCCAAAAAAGCTCTTCGAACAGCTACCTACGGGTAGAACTTCCTCGGTACTCGGCGTTCCAAGTGTTCGCCAACTCGCGACCATCCTCAGCGAGCTGGCCCGAGCACAGGCGGGAGATTGAGACCACCTTGAAGGGCCCTCCACGAGGGAGCGGTTTGTTGCGGCACTGCTGCGCTGAACTTCTGCGCGAGCGAGGTGCGCCCACTGCCGATGTTCTCTCGCACACCGTCTTGCTTGATAGCGGCGCGGTGCTGCTGATATCTGGCGGCTCGGATCGCCGCCATCTCGATCTCCTCCGGAGATTTACTTCATCTGGCGCGGTCGAGGTCTCCGTCTTCGCTGAACGCCGCCACTCTTGGGGATCCGAAGGCGAGCTCTGATGGGAGCACCGCTTCAGAGCCATACACCAGGAAGAAAGGAGTCTCGCCGGTGGCTCTGTTGGGAGTTGTCCGCAGCGCCCACAACACAGTGGGAACTTCTTCCGCCCAGCGCTTGCCACGCTTCTCCAGACGGTCGAACGCCCTCGTCTTGAGTCCTATAAGTACTTCCACGTTTTCCCGCTCCACTTGCCCATTGCTCTTCGGATGTGCAATGGAGGCGAAGCATAGCTTGGTGCCCAGCTCTTCGCACCAGTCTTGGAAATCAGCACTCTTGAACTGAGTGCCGTTGTCGATAATGATCCTGCTGGCGACGCCAAACCGGACGAAGATGCTCTTCATGAACTTTATGGTTGCAGCGGACTGATCGCCAGGACTGGTGAGGCTTCAACCCATTTGTGAACTTGTCGACGGCGACGAACAGATGTGTGTAACCTCCGGTTGCCAGCGAAACGAGCCAGGATATCGGCCCAGGACGCGAAGCGGCGGGAGAAGCGAGAATGGTTTCTGGCGCTGGGCGGTTGGTGGATCTGCTTAGCATAAGCGCTTGCGCCGCATCTCCTCACGGTCGAAGGCATCCTAGAGGCGATAGGCGATGAAAGCCGTGGCGAAAGCTTTCCGACCAACGCCCGGCTCACTGAATGGCTCCGCACATGCCTCCATGGATCTCGAGAAAATTTCACTCCCGCTTCCCGTGGCGCACTTGATGAAACGCCGTTTGCGCCTTAGCGTCTGGTCCCCACCTACCGAGCGTGGCGCTTGCGCTTGCGGTATCTTCTCGGCCGGCGCGTCATCGTCGAGATCACTCCATCCAGCGGTAGGCTGGGATCGGATCCATCCGCGACCTTCCGGACGAGTGTGGCGGCGTTAGCATTGTCGCCCGGCGTACTCTGCTGGCACAGGCATTTCCGCCCTCAAAATGCCGCTCAACCAGCGCACCTCCGCCCGGGTAGGCCGCCATGGTGGGATCGAGCAGGTGAAATCCTTCCTCGCTGGTTGATGACCGGAGAAATCGCCTTTACTTGTAGCCGCGGATGCCCGGGTTGAAGCCACCACGAGCGGCGATAGTCCTTCGTATTCGCGGCGTTGTTGGTAGCGGCGAACTCCGGCACCACCGGTGCGGACAATGTCGCGGTGGGAGACACGAGCGACACGCCCGGCCCCTCAAGCGGAGCGAACCGTCGAAGAACACGGCGAAGTCTTTGGGGCGTCATCGACTTTGCGTCCGCGAGTCCACTCGGCGAACTCCGCGAGCTTGCCCTTTGATGGCCGTTCGGGGAGCGAACTTGAGGTCGAACTCTGCCAGCTCCATTGCCTATTTGGCGATGCGGTCCGTCGCCTCGCGATTGAAGAGGATCTCCCGCAAGGGGTACTTGGTCAACACGGTGACTTCTCGCCCTGGAAGTAGTGACGCAGCTTTCGGGACGCCGTCAACACGGCTAGAGCATCTTCTGGTGTTGCGAATATCTCGTCTCGGCGTCGTGGAGGACTTTGCTGATGTAGTAGATGGGGCGCTGAACTCCTTCCCTTTCCGCCACCAGCACCGCGCTGACCACCTGGGTGTTCGCCGCGACATAGAGGATCAGCGGCTCGCCTGGGTCCGGGGCGACCAGCACGGACGGGGAAGTGAGGTATTTCTTTAGCCCGTCGAACGCCTCCTGCGCCTCCGCCATCCACTCGAATTGGTTGGTCTTCTTCAGGAGCCTGAGTAGAGGTAGACTTTTGTCCCCCAGGCGAGCTATCAGCGGCCCGAAGTCGAGCGACCCACCAAGCCTTTGCATCTGCCGAAGTCGCGTCGGGGGCTTCATGTTCTCGATTGCACCGATCTTGTCGGGATTCGCCTCAATCCCCTCTGGGAGACAAGGAAACCCAACAGCTTGCCCGACGGAACGGCGAACACGCACTTCTCAGGGTTGAGTTTGATGCAGTACCTCCTCAGGTTGGCGAAGGTTTCTTCCAGGTCACCGATCAGCTCTCTCGCCTTCTTGGACTTCACGGTCGTCGACGTGCACCTCCAAGTTCCGCCCTATTTAGGGGCGGTGAGCGATGTGCATGGCCCTCGGTAGGTTGGGCCTGCATTCTTCAATCAACGCCATCCTCGTGTAGCGATGAGCGCCCATAGGCGCCACAAAGGCTGTCTTGTCTTCGTCTTCTTCACCATGCTAATCTGGTGGTACCGATGCGCATCCGGCTTGTTGCTCGCACCTGCCGTGGAGTCGGCGATGAGGTCGATCTGAGCAGCGGTAGTCTGGATCGCCGAACACGCCCGGTTGAGGTCGGTGAAGTCCGCGCATCCTCCACCGCTGTTGGATTTCTTAACGAGGCGGGGTTCGCGAGCCACAGGATGGGCGACACTTGAGCGACCCCGCCCTCAAACTTGTCCACCTCTGGCGGATAGCGGTCGGCGCTCCACCGGCGCTTCCGACCTTCGCATAACGGTGGCGCGCCGAGAGCGTTGCCAACTTGTGCTCAATCACCTCCACAGGGACCCACATGTCGGACGGTTGCCAAGCAAACACGTCTGCGTTAGGCTGGAGGAAGAAGCGGCGCGCCTTCCTATTTGGCGCCGAGAAGCCCACCGAGCGGTCTTCGCGGGTCGACTCACTCGGGAGATCACCTTGACCTCCGCAGACGAACCGGGAGAGCGCGGATCTTCGCCGGAGGAGCTCCCGAGTCGGCTTGACCTTCGGCGCCGATTGCCCCGCCAGCGAGCATCCTTGTCGCGGCGGGCGCCTCCGGGCGATCCTTTGTTAAAACGATGGGGCGGCTGGCCCGGAATCTTCACCACCATGTGCGCATAGTGGCAAGCCGCCATGAACTTGGTCGGCGCCGGCCGACCCAGGTATGGCGTTATGCGAAGTCGAAGTCCGCCACCTCGGACTCGAGCATCTCGGTGCGGAAGTTATCGAGCCTCAAAAGTCACCGGGAGGTGGCGCGTCAGCGGGGCGGACTCGGCCCGGCGCGATGCGAAAAACAGGGCGCCGGCGAAGCTCTGCTGCTGGATCTGGGCGCCTTGGTGACTCGGGCGTCTGAGGAGGTTGAGGAGCTTCCTCCGTCTACCAAGCACCGCCCTAAGCGACATTCCGGACCGTGGGCGCAACCACGATCGGGAGATGTCCGGGCAGCGATCTTGGTGGGTGACCGGCTTTGGCCGAATGTGCTCGGCTGCTCCGACCACACGGTGCCTTGCGACCGCGTCGAACGCGGCGGCGCACACCTCCTCATCGCCGCGCTTAAGCGGCGTGGGACGGATAGGTGGCCGATCCGCCGTGGATGATGGTGACTTCGTGCTCCGCCTGCTGAAAGCCAAGCGAAGCCGATTCCTTGCCCTTGCCGCTGCCGGAAGCCTGCTGCTGCTCGTGGACGCGCTTGTCCACCAACTTGCTAACGACATGGCAATAGGCCAAGTCGTGGGAATTGTTGCGATGAATGGGACAGTAAGTCCTTCCGTCCCACTCACGGGGACGGCGGTCTCGCCCCTCGTCGCGGCCTCGAGGGCCACCGTGGCCACGGCGGTTGCCATGGCCACCCCTACGGGGACCGTTCCTGCCGCCGCCGCCGTTGCTGCCGTCGCCGCGACCTCCTCCTTTTTTGTGCCCGCCGCGCCCACCGCGCGGCTGGCCGCCGTCTTCATCGTCGTCGTCGCGCTCGGCGGCCAGGACCTGCCCGGTCTCGGCCGCCTTGCGCTTCTTCTTGTCCTTGCCGCCGGGGTTTCTCGAGGTCCCGACCTCGGTGCCCCCAGCGGCCCCCGCCCTTGCAGCCGGGCGGAAGAGAGCTTCCGCCTGATGGGCGCACTTGTGGGCCAGGGTGAAGAGTTCCTCCGTCGTCTTGATCTTGCGGGTGGCCATCTTCTCCTTGACCTTGGGGTCTCGGGCGCCTCTCCTGAAGGCCGTGACAACGGCGTCGATGGAGATGTCAGGGATGGTGTTGCGAACCTGACTGAAGCGTCGGATGTAGTCGCGCAGCGACTCTCCCATCTTTTGCTCCACATTGTAGAGATCGTCTTCAACTCCGGGCTGCTCGAAGGTGCCCTGGAAGTTGGTGATGAAAACTCGAGAGCTCCTTCCGACCCAGCGACTCTGGGGCGGGTTCGCAAACCCGCGTCGCGGGCTCGCCCGGTGAGGACTGCGGGGAAGTAGTTCGCCAGAACCTTCCCCGACCCTCCAGTCGGCTGCATCACCGTAGAGTAGATCTGCAAAAACTCATCGAGGATGGTGGAGCCGTTGTACTTCTCGATGGCAGTGGGCCGGAACCTTTCCGGCCACTGCACTCGACGCAGCTCCTTCGAAAAGGCGCGGCAACTGACGTCGGGAGCCTCCTGCTCTTGGACGCGGCCCCGCACCCGCCGTCCGGACGGCGCCGAAGAGGCGCCGCCCTCTCCGGCGAAGGCGGCCTCACGGGAGTCCTCCTGCTGGCTCCCGCGAACGGCAGCCACAGCGCGGTCACGCTCTCGATCATGTCGCCTGCGGAGCTTGTCGCGCAGGTCTTCTCCGTGTCGTAGATGGCGGTCCTCCAAGTGGGTCCGAAGATCCTGCCCACCTATCGCTGCCGGTCGAACCCCGTAAAATCGCCCGGCTCACCGTAAATCTGGCCCGCTCCCTCCGCCGGAGATCTGCGAGAGAGTGCGAGGGCAAGAAAAACGGGAAAAAGCGAAGCGCGGTTCCGCGCCTCCGAAACTTGCACCACCGCCCGGCGCATCGGCGTAGCGGGCCAAATCGGCCACCACGGCGGCCATTGAAATCCGGGTCACCGGCACCGGTGGGTTGTCAGCGAGGCCACAGCGCGCATGAAGGTTTTGGCGAGTGCACTCCTCCAAGGCGGCGTCGCTGGCATGGCGGGACAGCTGCTTTCGCCCGAGTTCCAACCCTCGGCGGCGGCTACCGCCCGCTAATCTAACGCCATTACGCGGCCGGCGCGCAGCCGCGCTCAGCGGTACGCTTCACGGTCCATCGCGGACTGCTGATCCGCCATCACCGCCTGAAGAGTGGTCGAAGAACTCGAACAGATGCTAGCGCTCCCCTACCTGGCGCGCCACTAACGGCGTGCTCTCCGCTCAACCACTGCGGATCACACCCCTGTCAGATTTCTATCCTGCTAGCCGATCAGCCCGAGCTCAGTTCGATTCGAGCGTGGGACGCGGCAAGGAGCGACTCACAAGGTTTACCCAGGTTCGGACCCCCTCGCGGGTAACAGTCCTACTCCTGCCGAGCCTTAGCTCTTTTATTGTTGTGGTTGTGTGGAATGTGATTACAGAGTGTTTTCGAACCCCCTCTCCCTTCTCTCTCCGCCCCTTTTATACACGCCTTGAATAGGCGGAGAGCCGGGGTAAGCGTCTGATACTCTCGATGCAAGATACAGCGACAAGACACGAGAGCGGCGACGGAGAGAGGCAAGCGTCTTTGCTGCTTGCGCCCAGCGGCGCCGCCCTCGCGTGCCGCCAAGTGGCCTCGACCAGCGAACACACGGTGAGGCTGCGGGCGGGGCCCGGCTGCTCTCTCGGCAGGCGGCCAGCTTGATGATGGCAAACTCTCCCTCTGCCGGTCAATTCCGCCGTGCCACAGTGACAGTTGAACAGACCTGCAGAGGTCACTGTGGCGGTAATCATCTCTTCATCTGTCTATCCGCACGTGATGTCGCATTAAATCGCCCGTCGCCCGCGGCGAGGAGCCTTCGCCCGAAGACTCCTTCCGCGCCCGCCACGCGGGCCCCACGGCGCGTGGGACCTATCTGGTCTCTGAGGGGCTGCGCCCGCGGCTGGGGCACTGTGGCCCTCTCCAGGACTCTTAATACCCTGGTATTTATTGCACAGACAGGACTCACATATTCCCTTTCCATATCCCGATACGCACCCGATGCATGTATCCGTGGTCAATTCTATGTTTCGCGATGTTTTTGGCCTGAATCCATAGGCAATTGCCTTTGGGCCCTCGGTCCATACGTTATTTGCCCCAAAAATGGCCCGATTTCTTG
This sequence comes from Raddia guianensis, assembly GCA_036346415.1. Classification (NCBI taxonomy): domain Eukaryota; kingdom Viridiplantae; phylum Streptophyta; class Magnoliopsida; order Poales; family Poaceae; genus Raddia; species Raddia guianensis. The sequence goes on from CM070534.1 coordinate 48,617, forward strand.
AAATCTTTGAGCGGGACCCATATATTCCCTTTCCATATCCCGATATGCACCCGATGCATGTATCCGCGGCCAATTCCGAGTTTCGCATAGTTTTCGGCCATAATCCATAGGCAGCTGGCATTTGGCTCTCGTGCCGTACGTTATTTGCCCGGAAAATGGACCGATTTCATGAAATCTTCTAGCGGGACCCATATATTCCCTTTCCATATCCCGATACGCACCAGATGCATGTATCTGCGGCCAATTCCGAGTTTCGCGGAGTTTTCAGCCAGAATCCATAGGCAGCTGCATTTTGGCTTTCGGGCCGTACGTTAGTTGCCCCGAAAATGGTCTGATTTCGTGGAATCTTCGAGCGGGACCCATATGTTCCCTTTCCATATACTGTTACGCACCCGATGCATGTATCTGTGGCCAATTCCGAGTTTCACTTAGTTTTCGGCCAAAATCCATATCACGTGACCTTTAGCGCTTCGGTCAGTATGTTATTTTCCCCGAAAATGGGGTTTTTTCTTGGAATCTTCGAGCAGGACCCATATATTCCCTTTCCATATCCCGTTACGCACTAGATGCATGTATCTATTTCCAATTCCGAGTTTCGCGGAGTTTTCGACCAGAATCCATAGGCAGCTGCCGAACATTATTGGCCCCAAAAATGGGTCGATTTCTTGGAATCTTCGAGCGGGACCCATATATTCCCTTTCCATATCCTGTTACGCACCCGATGCATGTATCTTTGGCCTATTCCGAGTTTCGCGGAGTTTTCGGCCATAATCCATTGGCAGCTACCTTTTGGCCACGGGCCGTACGTTATTTATCCCGAAAATGGTTCGATTTCTTGGAATCATCGAGCGAGGCCCACATATTCCCTTTCCATATCCCGATACGCGCCCGATGCATGTATCTGTGGCCAATTCTGTGTTTCGCGAAGTTTTCGGCTAGAATCCATTGGTACTGCCTTTGGGCTCTCGGTCCGTACGTTATTTGCCCCAAAAATGGCCCGATTTCATGAAATCTTTGAGAGGGACCCATATATTCCCTTTCCATATCCCGATACGCACCCGATGCATGTATCTGCGGCCAATTCCGAGTTTCCCGGAATTTTTGGCCAGAATCCATAGGCAGCTAGCTTTTGGCTCTCGAGCCGTACGTTATTTGCCCCGAAAAAGGGCCGATTTCTTGAAATCACCGAGCGGGACCCATATATTCCCTTTCCATATCCCGATACGCACCCGATGCATGTATCTGCGGCCAATTCCGAGTTTCACGGAGTTTTCAGCCAGAATCCATAGGCTGCCTTTTGGCTCTCGGGCCGTACGTAAGTTGCCCCGAAAATGGTCTGATTTCGTGGAATCTTCGTGCAGGACCCATATATTCCCTTTCCATATATTGATACGCACCCGATGCATGTATCTGTGGCCAATTTCGAGTTTCACTTAGTTTTCGGCCAAAATCCATGCCTTTGCGCGTTCGGGCCGTACGTTATTTTCCCCGAAAATGGGGTGTTTTCTTGGAATCTTCGATCAGGACCCATATATTCCCTTTCCATATCCCGTTAAGACCCGATGCATGTATCTGTTTCCAATTCCGAGTGATTGCTTTCCATAGGCAGCTACCTTTCGGCCTCAGGCCGTACGTTATTTATCCCAAAATGGTCTGATTTCTTGGAATCTTTGAGCGGGACCCACATATTCCCTTTCCATATCCCGATACGCACCCGATGCATGTATCTGTGGCCAATTCCGAGTTTCACGGAGTTTTCGGTCAGAATCCATAGGCAGCTGCCTTTAGGCCAGAATCCATAGGCAGCTTCCTTTTGGCTCTCGAGCCGTACGTTATTTGCCTCGAAAATGGTCCGTTTTCGTGGAATCTACGAGAAGGACCCATATATTCACTTTCTATATCCCGATACGCACCCGATGCATGTAACTTTGGCCAATTCCGAGTTTCACGGAGTTTTCGGGCAGAATCCATAGGCAGCTGCCTTTTGGCTCTCGAGCCGTACGTTATTTGCCTAAAAAATGGTCCGTTTTCATGGAATCTACGAGAAGGACCCATATATTCACTTTCTATATCCCGATACGCACCCGATGCATGTAACTTTGGCCAATTCCGAGTTTCATGGAGTTTTCGGGCAGAATCCATAGGCAGCTGCCTTTGCGCTTTCGGGCCGTACCTTATTTTGCCCGAAAATGGGCTGTTTTCTTCGAATCTTCGAGCCGGACCAATATATTCCCTTTCCATATCCCGTTACGCGCCCGATGCATGTATTTGTTTCCAATTCCGACTTTCGCGGAGTTTTCGACAAGAATCCATAGGCAGATGCCTTTGGGCTATCGGGCCGCATATTATTGGCCCCAAAAATGGGTCGATTTCTTGGAATCTTCGAGCGGGACCCATATATTCCCTTTCCTTATTATGTTACGCACCTGATGCATGTATCTTTGGCCTATTCCGAGTTTCGCGGAGTTTTCGGCCAGAATCCATAGGCACGGAATTGGCTGTAGAAACATGCATCGGGTGCGTAACATGCCTTTGGGCCCTCGGCCCGTACATTATTTGCCCCAAAAATAGCCCGATTTATTGAAATATTCGAGCGGGACCCATATATTCCCTTTTCATATCCCGATACACACCCGAAGATGATTTCAAGCCAACCGTACCTTTTTGGAATTTTTCAATTTTTTTGGATATTGCCATGAAAGTCCAAAGTGGTTAACCTTCGGTTTTTTCGAAGCACAACAAGTTTTCTCAATTCTGGTTCAATACCAGTTGTTAAACCACTTTATCGACCAGTTTGCACTTGATTCTTCATTAGAAAGATGATTTCAAGTCAACCGGATCTTTTTTCAATTTTTTGATGTTTTTGGGTATGACCATGAAAGTCCAAAGGGGTTAGCCTTCGTTTTTTCGAAAAACAACCAGGTTTCTCAATTATGGACCAATACCAGCTGTCAAACCACTTTATCGACCAGTTTGCACTCAATTCTTGATTACAAAGATGAATTCAAGCCAACCATACCTTTTTGGAATGTTTCAATTTTATTGGATATTGCCATGAAAGTCTAAAGGGGTTATCCTTCGGTTTTTTTCGAAAAACAACCAGGTTTCTAAATTATGGACCAATACCAGCTGTCAAACCACTTTATCAACCAGTTTGCACTCCATTCTTCATTACAAAGATGAGTTCAAGCCAACCGTAGCTTTTTGCAATGTTTCAAGTTTTTTGAATATTGCCATGAAAGTCCAAAGGGGTTAGCCTTCAGTTTTTTCAAAAAACAACGAGTTTTCTGAATTCTGGTTCCATACCAGCTGTCAAACCACTCTATCGACCAGTTTACACTTCATTTGTACATTACAAAGATGAGTTCGAGCCATCCGTACCTTTTCGGAATTTTCAATTTTTTTGATATTGCCATGAAACTCCAAAGGGGTTAGCCTTCGGTTTTTCGAAAAACAACGAGTTTTACATATTCTGGTTCAATACCAGCTGTCAAACCAATTTATCGACCTGTTTGCACTTGTTGTCTACATTATGAAGATGATTTCAAGCCAACCGTACCCTGTTGGAATTTTTCAATCTTTTTGGATATTGCCATGAAAGTCCAAAGGGGTTAGCCTTCGGTATTTTCGAAAAACAAAGAGTTCTCTCAATCAATTATGGTTCAATACCAGCTGTCAAACGATTTTATCGACCAGTTTGCACTCCATTCTTCGTTCCAAAGATGAGTTCAAGCCAACCGTACCTTTTTGGAATGTTTCAATTTTTTTGGATATTGCCATGAAAGTCCAAAGGGGTTAGCCCTCGGTTTTTACAAAAAATAACGAGTTTTCTCAATTCTGGTTCAATACCAGCTGTCAAACCACTTTAGCGACCAGTTTACACTTGATTTCTACATTACAAAGATGAGTTCGAGCCATCCGTAGATTTTTGGAATTATTTAATTTTTTTGGATATTGCCATGAAAGTCCAAAGGGGTTAGCCTTCGGTTTTTTCGAAAAACAACGAGTTCTCTCAATTCTGGCTCAATACCAGCTGTCAAACCACTTTATCGACCTGTTTGCACTTGTTGTCTACATTACGAAGATAATTTCATGCCAAACATACCTTTTTGGAATTTTTAATTTTTTTGGATATCGCCATGAATGTCCAAAGGGGTTAGCCTTCGGTTTTTTCCAAAAACAACGAGTTTTCTCAATTCTGGATCAATACCAGCTGTCAAACCACTTTATCGACCTGTTTGCACTTGATTCTTCATTACAAAGATGATTTCAAGCCAACCGTACCTTTTTGGAATTTTTCAATTTTTTTGGATATTGCCATGAAACTCCAAAGGGTTAGCCTTCGGTTTTTTCGAAAAAGAACGAGTTTTTTCAATTATGTTTCAATACCAGCTGTCAAACCACTTTATCGAACTATTTGCACTTGTTGTCTACATTAAAAAGATGATTTCAAGCCCACCGTACCTTTTTGGAATTTTTCAATTTTTTTGGATATTGCCATGAAACTCCGAAGAGGTTAGGCTTCGGTTTTTTCAAAAACAACGAGTTTTCTCAATTCTGGTTGAATACTAGCTGTCAAACCACTTTATTGACCTGTTTGCACTTGTTTTCTGCATTACAAAGATGATTTCAGGCCAACCGTACCTTTTTGGAATTTTCAATTTTTTGGGATAGTGCCATGAAAGTACAAAGATGTTAGCCTTCGGTTTTTTCGAAAAACAACGAGTTTTCTCAATTCTGGTTCAAGACCAGCTGTGAAACCACTTTATCGATCAGTTTACGCTTGTTTTCTACATTACAAAGATGATTTCAAGCCAACCGTACCATTTTGGAATTTTTCAATTTTTTTGGATATTGCCATGAAAATCCAAATGGGTTAGCCTTCGGTTTTTTCGAAAAACAACGAGTTTTCTCAATTCTGGATCAATACCAGCTGTCAAACCACTTTATCGACCAGTTTGCACTTGATTCTTTATTACAAAGATGATTTCAGGCCAACCGTACCTTTTTTGAATTTTCAATTTTTTGGATATTGCCATGAAACTCGAAAGGGTTAGCCTTCGGTTTTTCGAAAGACAACGAGTTTTCTCAATTCTTGTTCAATACCAGCTGTCAAACCACTTTATCGACCTGTTTGCACATGTTGTCTACATTAAGAAGATAATTTCAAGCCAACCGTACCTTTTTCAAATTTTTCAATTTTTTTGGATATGGCCATGAAAGTCCAAAGGGGTTAGCCTTCGGTTTTTTCGAAAAACAACGAGTTTTCTCAATTCTGGTTCAATACCAGCTGTTAAACCACTTTATCGAACTGTTTGCACTTGTTGTCTACATTACGAAGATGATTTCAAGCCAACCACACCTTTTGGAATTTTTCAATTTTTTTCGATATTGCCATGAAAGTCCAATTAAAGGGGATAGCCTTCGATTTTTTTGAAAAACAACGACTTTTCTCAATTCTGGTTCAATACCAGCTGTTAAACCACTTTATTGAACTGTTTGCACTTGTTGTCTACATTACGAAGATGATTTCAGGCCAACCGTACCTTTTGGAATTTTTTAATTTTTTTGGATATTCTGCATGAATGTCCAAAGGGGTTAGCCTACGGTTTTTTCGAAAAACAACGAGTTTTCTCAATTTTGGATCAATACCAGCTGTCTAACCACTTTATCGACCGGTTTGCACTTGATTCTTTATTACAAAGATGATTTCAGGAAAACCGTACCGTTTTGGAATTTTTCAATTTTTTTGGATATTGCCATGAAACTCCAAAGGGTTAGCCTTCAGTTTTTTCGACAAAGAACGAGTTTTCTCAATTATGTTTGAATACCAACTATCAGACCACTTTATCGAACTATTTGCACTTGTTGTCTACATTAAAAAGATGATTTCAAGCCAACCGTACATTTTTGGAATTTTTCATTTTTTTTGGATATTGCCATGAAACTCCAAAGAGGTTAGCCTTCAGTTTGTTCAGAAACAACAAGTTTTCTCAATTCTGGTTGAATACTAGCTGTCAAACCACTTTATCGACCTGTTTGCACTTGTTGTCTACATTACGAAGATGATTTCAAGCCAAACGTACATCTTTCGAATTTTCAATTTTTTGAGATAATGCCATGAAAGTACAAAGAGGTTGGCCTTCGGTTTTTTCGAAAAACATCGAGTTTTCTCAATTCTGGTTCAATACCAGTTGTTAAACCATTTTATCGAACTATTTGCACTTGTTGTCTGCATTACGAAGATGATTTCAAGCCAAACGTACATTTTTTGAATTTTCATTTTTTTGGATATTGCCATGAAAGTCCAAAGGGGTTAGTCTTCGGTTTTTCGAAAAACAAAGAGTTTTCTCATTTATGGTTCAATACCAGCTGTCAAACCACTTTATCGACCTCTTTACACTTGTTTTCTGCATTACAAAGATGATTTCAGGCCAACTGTACCTTTTTGGAATTTTTAATTTTTTGGGATAATGCCATGAAAGTACAAAGGGGTTAGCCTTCGGTTTTTTTGAAAAACAACGAGTTTTCTCAATTCTGGTTCAAGACCAGCTGTGAAACCACTTTATCGATCAGTTTACGCTTGTTTTCTACATTACAAAGATGATTTCAAGCCAACCGTAACTTTTTGAAATTTTTCAATTTTTTTGGATATTGCCATGAATGTCCAAAGGGGTTAGCCTTCGTTTTTTTTCGAAAAACAACGAGTTTTCTCAATTCTGGATCAATACCAGCAGTCAAACCACTTTATCGACCAGTTTGCACTTGATTCTTTATTAAAAAGATGATTTCAGGCCAACCGTACCTTTTTTGAATTTTTAATTTTTTGGATATTGCCATGAAACTCGAAAGGGTTAGCCTTCGGTTTTTTGAAAGACAAAGAGTTTTCTCATTTACGGTTCAATACCAGCTGTCAAACCACTTTATCGACCTCTTTGCACTAGTTTTCTGCATTACAAAGATAATTTCAGGCCAACCGTACCTTTTTGGAATTTTCAATTTTTTGGGATAATGCCATGAAAGTACAAAGGGGTTAGCCCTCGGTTTTTTCGAAAAACAACGAGTTTTCTCAATTCTGGTTCAAGAACAGCTGTGAAACCACTTTATCGATCAGTTTACGCTTGTTTTCTACATTACAAAGATGATTTCAAGCCAACCGTACTTTTTTTGGAATTTTTAAATTTTTTTGGATATTGCCATGAATGTCCAAATGGGTTAGCCTTCGGTTTTTTCGAAAAACAACGAGTTTTCTCAATTCTGGATCAATACCAGCTGTCAAACCACTTTATCGACCAGTTTGCACTTGATTCTTTATTACGAAGATGATTTCAGGCCAACCGTACCTTTTTTGAATTTTCAATTTTTTGGATATTGCCATGAAACTCGAAAGGGTTAGCCTTCGGTTTTGAAAGACAACGAGTTTTCTCAATTACGGTTCAATACCACCGTGTCAAACCACTTTATCGATCGGTTTGCACTTGATTCTTTGTTACAAAGATGATTTCAGAATAACCGTACCTTTTTGGAATTTTTTAATTTTTTTGGATATTGCCTTGAAACCCCAAAGGGGTTACCCTTCGGTTTTTTCTAAAAAACAGCGAGTTTTCTCATTTCTGGTTCAATACCAGCTGTTAAACCACTTGATCGAACTGTTTGCAATTGTTGTCTACATTACGAAGATGATTTCAAGCCAACCGTACCTTTTTGGAATTTTTCAATTTTTTTGGATATTGCCATGAAAGTCCAAAGGGGTTAGCATTCGGTTTTTTTCCAAAAAACGACGAGTTTTCTCAATTCTGGATCAATACCAGCTATCAAACCACTTTATCGACCGGTTTGCACTTGATTCTTTATTACAAAGATGATTTCAGGCCAACCGTACCTTTTTGGAATTTTTCACTTTTTTGGATATTGCCATGAAACTCCAAAGGGTTAGCCTTCCGTTTTTTCGAAAAGCAACGAGTTTTCTCAATTCTGGTTCAATACCAGTTGTTAAACCACTTTATCGAACTATTTGCACTTGTTGTCGGCATTACGAAGATGATTTCAAATAGCGTACATTTTTGAATTTTCATTTTTTTGGATATTGCCATGAAAGTCCAAAGGGGTTAGCCTTCGGTTTTTCGAAAAACAAAGAGTTTTCTCATTTACGGTTCAATACCAGCTGTCAAACCACTTTATCGACCTCTTTGCACTTGTTTTCTGCATTACAAAGATAATTTCAGGCCAACCGTACCTTTTTGGAATTTTCAATTTTTTGGGATAATGCCATGAAATTACAAAGGGGTTAGCTCTCGGTTTTTTCGAAAAACAACGAGTTTTCTCAATTCTGGTTCAAGACCAGCTGTGAAACCACTTTATCGATCAGTTTACGCTTGTTTTCTACATTACAAAGATGATTTCAAGCCAACCATACTTTTTTGGAATTTTTAAATTTTTTTGGATATTGCCATGAATGTCCAAATGGGTTAGCGTTCGGTTTTTTCGAAAAACAACGAGTTTTCTCAATTCTGGATCAATACCAGCTGTCAAACCACTTTATCGACCAGTTTGCACTTGATTCTATATTACAAAGATGATTTCATGCCAACCGTACTTTTTTGGAATTTTTAAATTTTTTTGGATATTGCCATGAATGTCCAAATGGGTTAGCCTTCGGTTTTTTCGAAAACAACGAGTTTTCTTAATTCTGGATCAAGACCAGCTGTCAAACCACTTTATCGACCAGTTTGCACTTGATTCTTTATTACGAAGATGATTTCAGGCCAACCGTACCTTTTTTGAATTTTCAATTTTTTGGATATTGCCATGAAACTCGAAAGGGTTAGCCTTCGGTTTTTCGAAAGACAACGAGTTTTCTCAATTCTGGTTCAATACCAGCTGTCAAACCACTTTATCGATCGGTTTGCACTTGATTCTTTGTTACAAAGATGATTTCAGGCCAACCGTACCTTTTTGGAATTTTTCAATTTTTGGGATATTGCCTTGAAACCCCAAAGGGGTTACCCTTGATTTTTCTAAAAACAATGAGTTTTCTCATTTACGGTTCAATACCAATTTGTTAAACCACTTGATCGAACTGTTTGCAATTGTTGTCTACATTACGAAGATGATTTCAAGCCAACCGTACCTTTTTGGAATTTTTCAATTTTTTTGGATATTGCCATGAAAGTCCAAAGGGGTTAGCATTCGGTTTTTTCCCAAAAAACGACGAGTTTTCTCAATTCTGGATCAATACCAGCTATCAAACCACTTTATCGACCGGTTTGCACTTGATTCTTTATTACAAAGATGATTTCAGGCCAACCGTACCTTTTTGGAATTTTTCACTTTTTTGGATATTGCCATGAAACTCCAAAGGGTTAGCCTTCCGTTTTTTCGAAAAGCAACGAGTTTTCTCAATTCTGGTTCAATACCAGTTGTTAAACCACTTTATCGCACTATTTGCACTTGGTGTCGGCATTACGAAGATGATTTCAAGCCAAACGTACATTTTTTGAATTTTCATTTTTTTGGATATTGCCATGAAAGTCCAAAGGGGTTAGCCTTCGGTTTTTCGAAAAACAAAGAGTTTTCTCATTTACGGTTCAATACCAGCTGTCAAACCACTTTATCGACCTCTTTGCACTTGTTTTCGCATTACAAAGATAATTTCAGGCCAACCGTACCTTTTGGAATTTTCAATTTTTGGGATAATGCCATGAAAGTACAAAGGGTTAGCCCTCGGTTTTTTCGAAAACAACGAGTTTTCTCAATTACGGTCCAAGACCATTTGAAACTCACTTTGTCGATCGATTCGCTTGTTTTCTACATTACAAAGATGATTTCAAGGCAACCGTACTTTTTGGAATTTTAAATTTTTTGGATATTGCCATGAATGTCCAAATGGGTTAGCCGGTTTTTGAAAAACAACGAGTTTTCTCAATTCGGATCAATACCAATTGTCAAACCACTTTATCGACCGGTTTGCACTTGATTCTTTATTACGAAGATGATTTCAGAATAACCGTACCTTTTTGAATTTTCAGTTTTTGGATATTGCCATGAAACTTCGAAAGGGTTAGCCTTCGGTTTTTGAAAGACAACGAGTTTTCTCAATTCTGGTTCAATACCAGCTGTCAAACCACTTTATCGATCGGTTTGCACTTGATTCTTTGTTACAAAGATGATTTCAGGCCAACCGTACCTTTTTGGAATTTTTAAATTTTTTTGGATATTGCCTTGAAACCCCAAAGGGTTACCCTTGATTTTTCTAAAAACAGCGAGTTTTCTCATTTCTGGTTCAATACCAGCTGTTAAACCACTTGATCGAACTGTTTGCAATTGTTGTCTACATTACGAAGATGATTTCAAGCCAACCGTACCTTTTGGAATTTTTCAATTTTTTGGATATTGCCATGAAAGTCCAAAGGGTTAGCATTCGGTTTTTCCCAAAAACGCAGCGAGTTTTCTCAATGCGGATCAATACCGACTATCAAACCACTTTATCGACGGTTTGCACTTGATTCTTTATTACAAAGATGATTTCAGGCCAACCGTACCTTTTGGAATTTTTCACTTTTTGGATATTGCCATGAAACTCCAAAGGGTTAGCCTTCCGTTTTTTCGAAAAGCAACGAGTTTTCTCAATTCTGGTTCAATACCAGTTGTTAAACCACTTTATCGAACTATTTGCACTTGTTGTCGGCATTACGAAGATGATTTCAAGCCAAACGTACATTTTTTGAATTTTCATTTTTTTGGATATTGCCATGAAAGTCCAAAGGGGTTAGCCTTCGGTTTTTCGAAAAACAAAGAGTTTTCTCATTTACGGTTCAATACCAGCTGTCAAACCACTTTATCGACCTCTTTGCACTTGTTTTCTGCATTACAAAGATAATTTCAGGCCAACCGTACCTTTTTGGAATTTTCAATTTTTTGGGATAATGCCATGAAATTACAAAGGGGTTAGCTCTCGGTTTTTTCGAAAAACAACGAGTTTTCTCAATTCTGGTTCAAGACCAGCTGTGAAACCACTTTATCGATCAGTTTACGCTTGTTTTCTACATTACAATGATGATTTCAAGCCAACCATACTTTTTTGGAATTTTTAAATTTTTTTGGATATTGCCATGAATGTCCAAATGGGTTAGCGTTCGGTTTTTTCGAAAAACAACGAGTTTTCTCAATTCTGGATCAATACCAGCTGTCAAACCACTTTATCGACCAGTTTGCACTTGATTCTATATTACAAAGATGATTTCAAGCCAACCGTACTTTTTGGAATTTTAAATTTTTTGGATATTGCCATGAATGTCCAAATGGGTTGTATCGGTTTTTTGAAAACAACGAGTTTTCTTAATTCGGATCAAGACCAATTTGTCAAACCACTTTATCGACCAGTTTGCACTTGATTCTTTATTACGAAGATGATTTCAGGCCAACCGTACCTTTTTTGAATTTTCAATTTTTGGATATTGCCATGAAACTTCGAAAGGGTTAGCCTTCGGTTTTGAAAGACAACGAGTTTTCTCAATTCTGGTTCAATACCAGCTGTCAAACCACTTTATCGATCGGTTTGCACTTGATTCTTTGTTACAAAGATGATTTCAGGCCAACCGTACCTTTTTGGAATTTTTTAATTTTTTTGGATATTGCCTTGAAACCCCAAAGGGTTACCTTGATTTTTTTCTAAAAAGCGGAGTTTTCTCATTTCTGGTTCAATACCAGCTGTTAAACCACTTGATCGAACTGTTTGCAATTGTTGTCTACATTACGAAGATGATTTCAAGCCAACCGTACCTTTTTGGAATTTTTCAATTTTTTTGGATATTGCCATGAAAGTCCAAAGGGGTTAGCATTCGGTTTTTTCCAAAAACGATTTAGTTTTCTCAATGCGGATCAATACCACTATTAAACCACTTTATCGACCGGTTTGCACTTGATTCTTTATTACAAAGATGATTTCAGGCCAACCGTACCTTTTTGGAATTTTTCACTTTTTTGGATATTGCCATGAAACTCCAAAGGGTTAGCCTTCCGTTTTTTCGAAAAGCAACGAGTTTTCTCAATTCTGGTTCAATACCAGTTGTTAAACCACTTTATCGAACTATTTGCACTTGTTGTCGGCATTACGAAGATGATTTCAAGCCAAACGTACATTTTTTGAATTTTCATTTTTTTGGATATTGCCATGAAAGTCCAAAGGGGTTAGCCTTCGGTTTTTCGAAAAACAAAGAGTTTTCTCATTTACGGTTCAATACCAGCTGTCAAACCACTTTATCGACCTCTTTGCACTTGTTTTCTGCATTACAAAGATAATTTCAGGCCAACCGTACCTTTTTGGAATTTTCAATTTTTTGGGATAATGCCATGAAATTACAAAGGGGTTAGCTCTCGGTTTTTCCGAAAAACAACGAGTTTTCTCAATTCTGGTTCAAGACCAGCTGTGAAACCACTTTATCGATCGGTTTACGCTTGTTTTCTACATTACAAAGATGATTTCAAGCCAACCATACTTTTTTGAATTTTTAAATTTTTTGGATATTGCCATGAATGTCCAAATGGGTTAGCGTTCGGTTTTTCAAAAACAACGAGTTTTCTCAATTTCGATCAATACCATTTGTCAAACCACTTTATCGACCAGTTTGCACTTGATTCTATATTACAAAGATGATTTCATACCAACCGTACTTTTTTGAATTTTTACATTTTTTGGATATTGCCATGAATGTCCAAATGGGTTAGCCTTCGGTTTTTTAATTCGAAAACAACGAGTTTTCTTAATTCGGATCAATACCATGAAACTTTAGTCAAACCACTTTATCGATCGGTTTGCACTTGATTCTTTGTTACAAAGATGATTTCAGGCCAACCGTACCTTTTTGGAATTTTTTAATTTTTTTGGATATTGCCTTGAAACCCCAAAGGGGTTACCCTTCGGTTTTTTCTAAAAAACAGCGAGTTTTCTCATTTCTGGTTCAATACCAGCTGTTAAACCACTTGATCGAACTGTTTGCAATTGTTGTCTACATTACGAAGATGATTTCAAGCCAACCGTACCTTTTTGGAATTTTTCAATTTTTTTGGATATTGCCATGAAAGTCCAAAGGGGTTAGCATTCGGTTTTTTTCCAAAAAACGACGAGTTTTCTCAATTCTGGATCAATACCAGCTATCAAACCACTTTATCGACCGGTTTGCACTTGATTCTTTATTACAAAGATGATTTCAGGCCAACCGTACCTTTTTGGAATTTTTCACTTTTTTGGATATTGCCATGAAACTCCAAAGGGTTAGCCTTCCGTTTTTTCGAAAAGCAACGAGTTTTCTCAATTCTGGTTCAATACCAGTTGTTAAACCACTTTATCGAACTATTTGCACTTGTTGTCGGCATTACGAAGATGATTTCAAGCCAAACGTACATTTTTTGAATTTTCATTTTTTTGGATATTGCCATGAAAGTCCAAAGGGGTTAGCCTTCGGTTTTGAAAACAAAGAGTTTTCTCATTTACGGTTCAATACCAAATTGTCAAACCACTTTATCGACCTCTTTGCACTTGTTTTCTGCATTACAAAGATAATTTCAGGCCAACTGTACCTTTTTGAATTTTCAATTTTTGGGATAATGCCATGAAATTACAAAGGGGTTAGCTCTCGGTTTTTTCGAAAAACAACGAGTTTTCTCAATTCTGGTTCAAGACCAGCTGTGAAACCACTTTATCGATCAGTTTACGCTTGTTTTCTACATTACAATGATGATTTCAAGCCAACCATACTTTTTGGAATTTTTAAATTTTTTGGATATTGCCATGAATGTCCAAATGGGTTAGCGTTCGGTTTTTGAAAACAACGAAGTTTTCTCAATTTCGATCAATACCACCGTCAAACCACTTTATCGACCAGTTTGCACTTGATTCTATATTACAAAGATGATTTCAAGCCAACCGTACTTTTTTGAATTTTTAAATTTTTTGGATATTGCCATGAATGTCCAAATGGGTTAGTTTTCGGTTTTTTCAAAACAACGAAGTTTTCTTAATTCGATCAAGACCACCACAAACCACTTTATCGACCAGTTTGCACTTGATTCTTTATTACTTAAGATGATTTCAGCCAACCGCACCTTTTTGAATTTTCAATTTTTGATATTGCCATGAAACTCGAAGGGTTAGCCTTCGGTTTTTCGAAAGACAACGAGTTTTCTCAATTCTGGTTCAATACCAGCTGTCAAACCACTTTATCGATCGGTTTGCACTTGATTCTTTGTTACAAAGATGATTTCAGGCCAACCGTACCTTTTTGGAATTTTTTAATTTTTTTGGATATTGCCTTGAAACCCCAAAGGGGTTACCCTTCGGTTTTTTCTAAAAAACAGCGAGTTTTCTCATTTCTGGTTCAATACCAGCTGTTAAACCACTTGATCGAACTGTTTGCAATTGTTGTCTACATTACGAAGATGATTTCAAGCCAACCGTACCTTTTTGGAATTTTTCAATTTTTTTGGATATTGCCATGAAAGTCCAAAGGGGTTAGCATTCGGTTTTTTTCCAAAAAACGACGAGTTTTCTCAATTCTGGATCAATACCAGCTATTAAACCACTTTATCGACCGGTTTGCACTTGATTCTTTATTACAAAGATGATTTCAGGCCAACCGTACCTTTTTGGAATTTTTCACTTTTTTGGATATTGCCATGAAACTCCAAAGGGTTAGCCTTCCGCTTTTTTCAAAAGCAACGAAGTTTTTCAATTTCGTTCAATACCGCTTGTTAAACCACTTTATCGAACTATTTGCACTTGTTGTCGGCATTACGAAGATGATTTCAAGCCAAACGTACATTTTTTGAATTTTCATTTTTTTGGATATTGCCATGAAAGTCCAAAGGGGTTAGCCTTCGGTTTTTCGAAAAACAAAGAGTTTTCTCATTTACGGTTCAATACCAGCTGTCAAACCACTTTATCGACCTCTTTGCACTTGTTTTCTGATTACAAAGATAATTTCAGGCCAACTGTACCTTTTTGAATTTTCAATTTTTGGGATAATGCCATGAAATTACAAAGGGTTAGCTCTCGGTTTTTCGAAAACAACGAGTTTTCTCAATTCGTTCAAGACCACCGTGAAACCACTTTATCGATCGTTTACGCTTGTTTTCTACATTACAAAGATGATTTCAAGCCAACCGTACTTTTTTTGGAATTTTTAAATTTTTTTGGATATTGCCATGAATGTCCAAATGGGTTAGCGTTCGGTTTTTTCGAAAAACAACGAGTTTTCTCAATTCTGGATCAATACCAGCTGTCAAACCACTTTATCGACCAGTTTGCACTTGATTCTATATTACAAAGATGATTTCATGCCAACCGTACTTTTTTGGAATTTTTACATTTTTTTGGATATTGCCATGAATGTCCAAATGGGTTAGCCTTCGGTTTTTTCGAAAACAACGAGTTTTCTTAATTCTGGATCAAGACCAGCTGTCAAACCACTTTATCGACCAGTTTGCACTTGATTCTTTATTACGAAGATGATTTCAGGCCAACCGTACCTTTTTTGAATTTTCAATTTTTTGGATATTGCCATGAAACTCGAAAGGGTTAGCCTTCGGTTTTTCGAAAGACAACGAGTTTTCTCAATTCTGGTTCAATACCAGCTGTCAAACCACTTTATCGATCGGTTTGCACTTGATTCTTTGTTACAAAGATGATTTCAGGCCAACCGTACCTTTTTGGAATTTTTCAATTTTTTTGGATATTGCCTTGAAACCCCAAAGGGGTTACCCTTCGGTTTTTTTTCTAAAAAACAGCGAGTTTTCTCATTTCTGGTTCAATACCAGCTGTTAAACCACTTGATCGAACTGTTTGCAATTGTTGTCTACATTACGAAGATGATTTCAAGCCAACCGTACCTTTTTGGAATTTTTCAATTTTTTTGGATATTGCCATGAAAGTCCAAAGGGGTTAGCATTCGGTTTTTTCCCAAAAAACGACGAGTTTTCTCAATTCTGGATCAATACCAGCTATCAAACCACTTTATCGACCGGTTTGCACTTGATTCTTTATTGCAAAGATGATTTCAGCCAACCGTACCTTTTGGAATTTTTCACTTTTTGGATATTGCCATGAAACTCCAAAGGGTTAGCCTTCCGTTTTTTCGAAAAGCAACGAGTTTTCTCAATTCTGGTTCAATACCAGTTGTTAAACCACTTTATCGAACTATTTGCACTTGGTGTCGGCATTACGAAGATGATTTCAAGCCAAACGTACATTTTTTCAATTTTCATTTTTTTGGATATTGCCATGAAAGTCCAAAGGGGTTAGCCTTCGGTTTTTCGAAAAACAAAGAGTTTTCTCATTTACGGTTCAATACCAGCTGTCAAACCACTTTATCGACCTCTTTGCACTTGTTTTCTGCATTACAAAGATAATTTCAGGCCAACCGCACCTTTTTGAATTTTCAATTTTTGGGATAATGCCATGAAAGTACAAAGGGTTAGCCCTCGGTTTTTTCAAAAACAACGAAGTTTTCTCAATTCGTTCAAGACCACCGTGAAACCACTTTATCGATCAGCTTTACGCTTGTTTTCTACATTACAAAGATGATTTCAAGCCAACCGTACTTTTTTGGAATTTTTAAATTTTTTTGGATATTGCCATGAATGTCCAAATGGGTTAGCGTTCGGATTTTTGAAAAAACAACGAGTTTTCTCAATTCTGGATCAATACCAGCTGTCAAACCACTTTATCGACCAGTTTGCACTTGATTCTATATTACAAAGATGATTTCAGGCCAACCGTACATTTTTTGAATTTTCAATTTTTTGGATATTGCCATGAAACTCGAAAGGGTTAGCCTTCGGTTTTTCGAAAGACAACGAGTTTTCTCAATTCTGGTTCAATACCAGCTGTCAAACCACTTTATCGATCGGTTTGCACTTGATTCTTTGTTACAAAGATGATTTCAGGCCAACCGTACCTTTTTGGAATTTTTCAATTTTTTTGGATATTGCCATGAAACCCCAAAGGGGTTACCCTTCGGTTTTTTCTAAAAAACAGCGAGTTTTCTCATTTCTGGTTCAATACCAGCTGTTAAACCACTTGATCGAACTGTTTGAAATTGTTGTCTACATTACGAAGATGATTTCAAGCCAACCGTACCTTTTTGGAATTTTTCAATTTTTTTGGATATTGCCATGAAAGTCCAAAGGGGTTAGCATTCGGTTTTTTTTCCAAAAAACGACGAGATTTCTCAATTCTGGATCAATAGCAGCTGTCAAACCACTCTATCGACCGTTTTGCACTTGATTCTTTATTACAAAGATGATTTCAGGCCAACCGTACCTTTTTGGAATTTTTCACTTTTTTGGATATTGCCATGAAACTCCAAAGGGTTAGCCTTCCGCTTTTTGAAAAGCAACGAAGTTTTCAATTTCGTTCAATACCGGTTGTTAAACCACTTTATCGAACTATTTGCACTTGTTGTCTGCATTACGAAGATGATTTCAAGCCAAACGTACATTTTTTGAATTTTCATTTTTTTGGATATTGCCATGAAAGTCCAAAGGGGTTAGCCTTCGGTTTTTCGAAAAACAAAGAGTTTTCTCATTTATGGTTCAATACCTGCTGTCAAACCACTTTAACGACCTCTTTGCACTTGTTTTCTGCATTACAAAGATGATTTCAGGCCAACCGTACCTTTTGGAATTTTTCATTTTTTTGAATATTGCCATGAAAGGCCAAAGAGGTTAGCCTTCGGTTTTTTCGAAAAACAACGAGTTTTCTCAATTCTGGTTCAATAACAGCCGTTAAACCACTTTATCGAACAGTTTGCACCTGTTGTCTACATTACGAAGATATTTTCAAGCCAACCGTACCTTTTGGAATTTTTTAATTTTTTTGGATAGTCTGCATGAATGTCCAAAGGGGTTAGCCTATGGTTTTTTTCGAAAAACAATGACTTATCTCAATTCTGGATCAATACCAGCAGTCAAACCACTTTATCGACCGGTTTGCACTTGATTCTTTATTACAAAGATGATTTCAGGCCAACCGTACCTTTTATGGAATTTTTCAATTTTTTTGGATATTGCCATGAAACTCCAAAGGGTTAGCCTACGTTTTTTTCGAAAAAGAACGAGTTTTCTCAATTATGTTTCAATACCAGCTGCTAAACCACTTTATCGAACTATTTGCACTTGTTGTCTACATTAAAAAAATGATTTCAAGCCAACCGTGCCTTTTTGGAATTTTTCAATTTTTTTGGATATTGCCATGAATGTCCAAAGGGGTTAGCCTTCAGTTTTTCCGAAAAACAACAAGTTTTCTAAATTCTGGTTCAATACCAGCTGTCAAACCACTTTATCGATCAGTTGACGCTTGTTTTGTACATTACAAAGATGGTTTCAAGCCAAACGTACCTTTTTGGAATTTTTCAATTTTTTGGGATAATGCCATGAAAGTAAAAATGTGTTAGCCTTCGGTTTTTTCGAAAAACAACGAGTTTTCTCAATTCTGGATCAATACCAGCTGTCAAACCACTTTATCGACCGGTTTGCACTTGATTCTTTATTACGGAGATCATTTCAGTCAAACCATACCATTTTCAAATTTTTCAATTTTTGGAATTTTCAATTTTCAATTTTTACTTGAGATCATTTATTACGGAGATCATTTCAGAATAACCGTACCTTTTGGAATTTTTCAATTGTTTTGGATATTGCCATGAAACTCCAAAGAGGTTAGCCTTCGGTTTTTTAAAAAACAACAAGTTTTCTCAATTCTGGTTCAATACCACTATTAAACCACTTTATCGACTGTTTGCACTTGTTGTCTACATTATGAAGATAATTTCAAATAAAACGTACATTTTGGAATTTTCAATTTTTTCGATATAGCCATGAAAGTCCAAAGGGTTTAGCCTTCGGTTTTTCAAAAACAACGAGTTTTCTCAATTTCGATCAATAACAAAGAATAAACGACTTTATCGACTGGTTTGCACTAGTTGTCTACATTACGAAGATGATTTCGAGCCAAACGTACATCTTTGGAATATTCAATTTTTTGGGATAATGCCATGAAAGTACGAAGGGGTTAGCCTTCGGTTTTTTCGGAAAACAACGAGTTTTCTCAATTCTGGTTCAATACCAGCTGTCAAACCACTTTATCGATCAGTTTACGCTTGTTTTCTACATTACAAAGACGATTTTGAGCCAACCATACCTTTTTGGATATTGCCACGAATGTCCAAAGGGGTTAGCCTTCGGTTTTTTTGAAAAACAACGAGTTTTCTTAATTCTGGATCAATACCAGCTGTCAAACCACTTTATCGACCGGTTTGCACTTGATTCTTTATTACGGAGATCATTTCAGTCTAACCATACCTTTTTGGAATTTTTCAATTTTTTTGGATATTGCCATGAAACTCCAAAGGGTTAGCCTTCGGTTTTTTCGAAAAACAACGAGTTTCCTCAATTCTGGTTCAATACCGGCTGTTAAACCACTTTATCGAACTATTTGCACTTGTTGTCTACATTAAAAAGATGATTTCAAGCCAACCGTACATTTTTGGAATTTTTCAATTGTTTTGGATATTGCCGTGAAACTCCAAAGAGGTTAGCCTTCGGTTTTATAAAAAACAACGAGTTTAATCAATTCTGGTTCAATACCAGCTGATAAACCACTTTATCGAACTATTTGCACTTGTTGCTTCATTACAAAGATGATTTCAAGCCAACCGTACCTTTTGGAATTTTTCAATTGTTTTGGATATTGCCATGAAACTCCAAAGAGGTTAGCCTTGGTTTTTAAAAACAACAAGTTTTCTCAATTACGTTCAATACCAACTATTAAACCACTTTATCAATTGTTTGCACTTGTTGTCTACATTATTAAGATAATTTCAAGCCAAACGTACATTTTTGGAATTTTCAATTTTTTTCGATATAGCCATGAAAGTCCAAAGGGTTTAGCCTTCGGTTTTTCGAAAAACAAAGAGTTTTCTCATTTATGGTTCAATACCAGCTGTCAAACCACTTTAACGACCTCTTTGCACTTGTTTTCTGTATTACAAAGATGATTTCAGGCCAACCGTACCTTTTTGGAATTGTTCATTTTTTTGAATATTGCCATGAAAGGCCAAAGAGGTTACCCTTCGGTTTTTTCGAAAAACAACGAGTTTTCTCAATTCTGGTTCAATACCAGCTGTTAAACCACTTTATCGACCGGTTTGCACTAGTTGTCTACATTACGAAGATGATTTCGAGCCAAACGTACATCTTTGGAATTTTCAATTTTTTGGGATAATGCCATGAAAGTACAAAGGGTTTAGCCATCGCTTTTTCCAAAAACAACAAGTTTTCTAAATTTCGTTCAATACCACCGTCAAACCACTTTATCGATCATTGACGCTTGTTTTGTATTGCTATAAAGATGGTTTCAAGCCAAACGTACCTTTTTGGAATTTTTCAATTTTTTGGGATAATGCCATGAAAGTAAAAATGTGTTAGCCTTCGGTTTTTTCGAAAAACAACGAGTTTTCTCAATTCTGGATCAATACCAGCTGTCAAACCACTTTATCGACCGGTTTGCACTTGATTCTTTATTACGGAGATCATTTCAGTCAAACCATACCTTTTTCAAATTTTTCAATTTTTGGAATTTTCAATTTTCAATTTTTACGGAGATCATTTATTACGGAGATCATTTCAGGCCAACCGTACCTTTTGGAATTTTTCAATTGTTTTGGATATTGCCATGAAACTCCAAAGAGGTTAGCCTTCGGTTTTTTAAAAAACAACAAGTTTTCTCAATTCTGGTTCAATACCAGCTATTAAACCACTTTATCGACCTGTTTGCACTTGTTGTCTACATTATGAAGATAATTTCAAGCCAAACGTACATTTTTGGAATTTTCAATTTTTTTCGATATAGCCATGAAAGTCCAAAGGGTTTAGCCTTCGGTTTTTTTCAAAAAACAACGAGTTTTCTCAATTCTGGATCAATAACAGCAGTCAAACGACTTTATCGACTGGTTTGCACTAGTTGTCTACATTACGAAGATGATTTCGAGCCAAACGTACATCTTTGGAATATTCAATTTTTTGGGATAATGCCATGAAAGTACGAAGGGTTAGCCTTCGGTTTTTCGAAAACAACGAAGTTTTCTTAATTTCGTTCAATACCACCGTCAAACCACTTTATCGATCAAGATATCGCTTGTTTTCTACATTACAAAGACGATTTTGAGCCAACCATACCTTTTTGGATATTGCCACGAATGTCCAAAGGGTTAGCCTTCGTTTTTTTGAAAACAACGAGTTTTCTTAATTCGGATCAATACCACCGTCAAACCACTTTATCGACGGTTTGCACTTGATTCTTTATTACGAAGATCATTTCACCAAACCATACCTTTTTGAATTTGTCAATTTTTTGGATATTGCCATGAAACTCCAAAGGGTTAGCCTTCGTTTTTTCAAAAACAACGAAGTTTCCTCAATTTCGTTCAATACCTACCGTTAAACCACTTTATCGAACTATTTGCACTTGTTGTCTACATTAAAAGATGATTTCAAGCCAACCGTACATTTTGGAATTTTTCAATTGTTTTGATATTGCCGTGAAACTCCAAAGAGGTTAGCCTTCGGTTTTATAAAAACAACGAAGTTTAATCAATTTCGTTCAATACCAAACCGATAAACCACCTTATCGAACTATTTGCACTTGTTGCTTCATTACAAAGATGATTTCAAGCCAACAAGACCTTTTGGAATTTTTCAATTGTTTTGATATTGCCATGAAACTCCAAAGAGGTTAGCCTTCGTTTTTAAAAACAACAAGTTTTTCAATCTCGTTCAATACCGACTATTAAACCACTTTATCGAATTGCTTGCACTTGTTGTCTACATTATTAAGATAATTTCAAGCCAAACGTACATTTTGGAATTTTCAATTTTTTCGATATAGCCATGAAAGTCCAAAGGGTTTAGCCTTCGGTTTTTCAAAAACAACGAAGTTTTCTCAATTTCGATCATTAACAAAGCTAAATCAAACGACTTTATCGACCGGTTTGCACTAGTTGTCTACATTACGAAGATGATTTCAAGCCAAACGTACATCTTTGAATATTCAATTTTTGGGATAATGCCATGAAAGTACGAAGGGGTTAGCCTTCGGTTTTTTCGGAAAACAACGAGTTTTCTCAATTCTGGTTCAATACCAGCTGTCAAACCACTTTATCGATCAGTTTACGCTTGTTTTCTACATTACAAAGATGATTTTGAGCCAACCATACCTTTTTGGATATTGCCACGAATGTCCAAAGGTTAGCCTTCGTTTTTTTGAAAACAACGAGTTTTCTTAATTCGGGATCAATACCAAATTGTCAAACCACTTTATCGACGGTTTGCACTTGATTCTTTATTACGAGATCATTTCACCAAACCATACCTTTTTGGAATTTTTCAATTTTTTGATATTGCCATGAAACTCCAAAGTGTTAGCCTTCGGTTTTTCGAAAAACAACGAATTTTCTTAATTCTGGTTCAATACCAGCTGTCAAACCACTTTATCGAGCTGTTTGCACTAGTTGTCTACATTACAAAGATGATTTGAAGCCAACCGTACATCTTTGGAATTTTCAATTTTTTGGGATAATGCCATGAAAGTACAAAGAGGTTGGCCTTCGGTTTTTTCGAAAAACAATGAGTTTTCTCAATTCTGGATCAATACCAGCTATCAAACCACTTTATCGACCGGTTTGCACTTGATTCTTTATTACAAAGATGATTTCGGGCCAACCGTACCTTTTTGGAAAATTTCAATTTTTTTCGATGTTGCCAGGAAACACCAAAGGGTTAGCCTTCGGTTTTTTCAAAAAACAACGAGTTTTCTCAATTCTGGTTCAATACCAGCTGTGAAACCACTTTATCGACCTGTTTGCACTTGTTGTCTACATTAAGAAAATGATTTCAAGCCAAACGTATATCTTTGGAATTTTCAATTTTTTGGGATAATGCCATGAAAGTACAAAGGGGTTAGCCTTCGGTTTTTTCAAAAAACAACGAGTTTTCTCAATTCTGGTTCAATAACAGCTGTTAAACCACTTTATCGAACTGTTTACACTTGTTGTCTACATTACAAAGATGATTTCAAGCCAACCGTACCTTTTGGAATTTTTCAATTTTTTTGGATATTGCCATGAAAGTCCAATTAAAGGTGTTTGCCTTCGGTTTTTTTGAAAAACAACGAGTTTTCTCAATTCTGGTTCAATGACAGCCGTTAAACCACTTTATCGAACAGTTTGCACCTGTTGTCTACATTACGAAGATGATTTCAAGCCAACCGTACCTTTTGGAATTTTTTAATTTTTTTGGATAGTCTGCATGAATGTCCAAAGGGGTTAGCCTATGGTTTTTTCGAAAAACAATGACTTATCTCAATTCTGGATCAATACCAGCAGTCAAACCACTTTATCGACCGGTTTGCACTTGATTCTTTATTACAAAGATGATTTCAGGCCAACCGTACTTTTTATGGAATTTTTCAATTTTTTTGGATATTGCCATGAAACTCCAAAGGGTTAGCCTACGTTTTTTTCGAAAAAAAACGAGTTTTCTCAATTATGTTTCAATACCAGCTGCTAAACCACTTTATCGAACTATTTGCACTTGTTGTCTACATTAAAAAAATGATTTCAAGCCAACCGTGCCTTTTTGGAATTTTTCAATTTTTTTGGATATTGCCATGAATGTCCAAAGGGGTTAGCCTTCAGTTTTTTCAAAAAACGACGAGTTTTCTCAATTCTGGATCAATACCAGCTGTGAAACCACTTTATCGACCGGTTTGCACTTGATTCTTGATTACAAAGATGATTTCAGGAAAACCGTACCTTTTTCGAATTTTTCAATTTTTTTGGATATTGCCATGAAACTCCAAAGGGTTAGCCTTCGGTTTTTTCGAAAAAGAACGAGTTTTCTCAATTATGTTTCAATACCAGCTGTTAAACCACTTTATCGAACTATTTGCACTTGTTGTCTACATTAAAAAGATGATTTCAAGCCAACCGTACCTTTTTGGAATTTTTCAATTTTTTTGGATATTGCCATGAATGTCCAAAAGGGTTAGCCTTCGGTTTTTTCGAAAAACAACGAGTTTTCTCAATTCTGGATCAATACCAGCTGTCAAACCACTTTATCGACCGGTTTGCACTTGATTCTTTACTACAACGATGATTTCAGGCCAACCGTACCTTTTTGGAATTTTCAATTTTTCGAGCCAAACGTACATCTTCGGAATTTTCAATTTTTTGGGATAATGCCATGAAAGTACAAAGGGGTTAGCCTTCGGTTTTTTTAAAAAACAACTAGTTTTCTCAATTCTGGCTCAATACCAGCTGTCAAAGCACTTTATCGACCTGTTTGAACTTGTTGTCTACATTACGATGATGATTTCAAGCCAACCGTACCTTTTTGGAATTTTTCAATTTTTTTGGATATTGCCATGAAAGTCCAAAGGGGTTAGCATTCGGTTTTTTTCCAAACAACAACGAGTTTTCTCAATTCTGGTTCAATACCAGCTGTCAAACCACGTTATCGACCTATTTGCACTTGTTGTCTACATTACGAAGATGATTTCAAGCCAACAGTTCATCTTTCGAATTTTCATTTTTTTGGGATAATGCCATGAAAGTACAAAGGTGTTAGCCTTCGGTTTTTTCGAAAAACAACGAGTTTTCTCAATTCTGGATCAATACCAGCTGTCAAACCATTTTATCGACCGGTTTGCACTTGATTCTTTATTACAAAGATTATTTCAGGAAAACCGTACCTTTTTGGAATTTTTCAATTTTTTTGGATATTGCCATGAAACTCCAAAGGGTTAGCCTTCGGTTTTTTCGAAAAAGAACGAGTTTTCTCAATTATGTTTCAATACCAGCTGTCAAACCACTTTATCGCACAATTTGCACTTGTTGTCTACATTAAAAAGATGATTTCAAGCCCACTGTACCTTTTTGGAATTTTTCAATTTTTTTGGATATTGCCCTGAAACTCCGAAGAGGTTAGCCTTCGGTTTTTTCAAAAATAACGAGTTTTCTCAATTCTGGTTGAATACTAGCTGTCAAACCACTTTATCGACCTGTTTGCACTTTTGTCTACATTACGAAGATGATTTCAAGCCAAACGTACATCTTTCGAATTTTCAATTTTTTGGGATAATGCCATGAAAGTACAAAGAGGTTGGCCTTCGGTTTTTTCGAAAAACATCGAGTTTTCTCAATTATGGTTCAATACCAGTTGTTAAACCATTTTATCGAACTATTTGCACTTGTTGTCTGCATTACGAAAATGATTACAAGCCAAACGTACATTTTTTGAATTTTCATTTTTTTGGATATTGCCATGAAAGTCCAAAGGGGTTAGCCTTCGGTTTTTCGAAAAACAAAGAGTTTTCTCATTTACGGTTCAATACCAGCGGTCAAACCACTTTATCGACCTCTTTGCACTTGTTTTCTGCATTACAAAGATAATTTCAGGCCAACCGTACCTTTTTGGAATTTTCAATTTTTTGGGATAATGCCATGAAAGTACAAAGGGGTTAGCCCTCGGTTTTTTCGAAAAACAACGAGTTTTCTCAATTCTGGTTCAAGACCAGCTGTGAAACCACTTTTTCGATCAGTTTACGCTTGTTTTCTACATTACAAAGATGATTTCAAGCCAACCATACTTTTTTGGAATTTTTAAATTTTTTTGGATATTGCCATGAATGTCCAAATGGGTTAGCCTTCGGTTTTTTCGAAAAACAACGAGTTTTCTCAATTCTGGATCAATAACAGCTGTCAAACCACTTTATCGACAAGTTTGCACTTGATTCTTTATTACAAAGATGATTTCAGGGCAACCATACCTTTTTTGAATTGTCAATTTTTTAGATATTGCCATGAAACTCGAAAGGGTTAGCCTTCGGTTTTTCGAAAGACAACGAGTTTTCTCAATTCTGGTTCAATACCAGCTGTCAAACCACTTTATCGATCGGTTTGCACTTGATTCTTTGTTACATGATGATTTCAGGCCAACCGTGCCTTTTTGGAATTTTTCAATGTTTTTGGATATTGCCTTGAAACCCCAAAGGGGTTAGCCTTCGGTTTTTTCTAAAAAACAGCGAGTTTTCTCATTTCTGGTTCAATACCAGCTGTTAAACCACTTGATCGAACTGTTTGCAATTGTTGTCTACATTACAAAGATGATTTCAAGCCAACCGTACCTTTTTGGAATTTTTCAATTTTTTTGGATATTGCCATGAAAGTCCAAAGGGGTTAGCATTCGGTTTTTTTTCCAAAAAACGACGAGTTTTCTCAATTCTGGATCAATACCAGCTGTCAAACCACTTTATCGACCGGTTTGCACTTGATTCTTTATTACAAAGATGATTTCAGTGCCAACCGCACCTTTTGGAATTTTTCACTTTTTGGATATTGCCATGAAACTCCAAAGGGTTAGCCTTCCGTTTTTTCGAAAAGCAACGAGTTTTCTCAATTCTGGTTCAATACCAGTTGTTAAACCACTTTATCGAACTATTTGCACTTGTTGTCTGCATTACGAAGATGATTTCAAGCCAAACGTACATTTTTTGAATTTTCACTTTTTTGGATATTGCCATGAAAGTCCAAAGGGGTTAGCCTTCGGTTTTTCGAAAAACAAAGAGTTTTCTCATTTATGGTTCAATACCAGCTGTCAAACCACTTTAACGACCTCTTTGCACTTGTTTTCTGCATTACAAAGATGATTTCAGGCCAACCGTACCTTTTTGGAATTTTTCATTTTTTTGAATATTGCCATGAAAGGCCAAAGAGGTTAGCCTTCGGTTTTTTCGAAAAACAACGAGTTTTCTCAATTCTGGTTCAATACCAGCTGTTAAACCACTTTATCGACCGGTTTGCACTAGTTGTCTACATTACGAAGATGATTTCGAGGCAAACGTACATCTTTGGAATTTTCAATTTTTTGGGATAATGCCATGAAAGTACAAAGGGTTTAGCCATCAGTTTTTCCGAAAAACAACAAGTTTTCTAAATTCTGGTTCAATACCAGCTGTCAAACCACTTTATCGATCAGTTGACGCTTGTTTTGTACATTACAAAGATGGTTTCAAGCCAAACATACATTTTTGGAATTTTTCAATTTTTTGGGATAATGCCATGAAAGTAAAAATGTGTTAGCCTTCGGTTTTTTCGAAAAACAACGAGTTTTCTCAATTCTGGATCAATACCAGCTGTCAAACCACTTTATCGACCGGTTTGCACTTGATTCTTTATTACGGAGATCATTTCAATCAAACCATACCTTTTTCGAATTTTTCAATTTTTGGAATTTTCAATTTTCAATTTTTACGGAGATCATTTATTACGGAGATCATTTCAGGCCAACCGTACCTTTTGGAATTTTTCAATTGTTTTGGATATTGCCATGAAACTCCAAAGAGGTTAGCCTTCGGTTTTTTAAAAAACAACGAGTTTTCTCAGTTATGTTTCAATACCAGCTGTTAAACCACTTTATCGAACTATTTGCACTTGTTGTCTACATTAAAAAGATGATTTCAAGCCAACCGTACCTTTTTGGAATTTTTCAATTTTTTTGGATATTGCCATGAATGTCCAAAAGGGTTAGCCTTCGGTTTTTTTTCCAAAAAACAACGAGTTTTCTCAATTCTGGTTCAATACCAGCTGTCAAACCACGTTATCGACCTATTTGCACTTGTTGTCTACATTACGAAGATGATTTCAAGCCAACAGTTCATCTTTCGAATTTTCATTTTTTTGGGATAATGCCATGAAAGTACAAAGGTGTTAGCCTTCGGTTTTTTCGAAAAACAACGAGTTTTCTCAATTCTGGATCAATACCAGCTGTCAAACCATTTTATCGACCGGTTTGCACTTGATTCTTTATTACAAAGATTATCTCAGGAAAACCGTACCTTTTTGGAATTTTTCAATTTTTTTGGATATTGCCATGAAACTCCAAAGGGTTAGCCTTCGGTTTTTTCCAAAAAGAACGAGTTTTCTCAATTATGTTTCAATACCACCAAAACCACTTTATCGCACAATTTGCACTTGTTGTCTACATTAAAAAGATGATTTCAAGCCCACCGTACCTTTTTGGAATTTTTCAATTTTTTTGGATATTGCCATGAAACTCAAGAGGTTAGCCTTCGGTTTTTCAAAAATAACGAGTTTTCTCAATTCAGTTGAATACTAGTCATCAAACCACTTTATCGACTGTTTGCACTTTTGTCTACATTACGAAGATGATTTCAAGCCAAACGTACATCTTTCGAATTTTCAATTTTTGGGATAATGCCATGAAAGTACAAAGAGGTTGGCCTTCGGTTTTTCGAAAAACATCGAAGTTTTCTCAATTATGGTTCAATACCGCTTGTTAAACCATTTTATCGAACTATTTGCACTTGTTGTCTGCATTACGAAAATGATTACAAGCCAAACGTACATTTTTTGAATTTTCATTTTTTTGGATATTGCCATGAAAGTCCAAAGGGGTTAGCCTTCGGTTTTTCGAAAAACAAAGAGTTTTCTCATTTACGGTTCAATACCAGCTGTCAAACCACTTTATCGACCTCTTTGCACATGTTTTCTGCATTACAAAGAAAATTTCAGGCCAACCGTACCTTTTTGGAATTTTCAATTTTTTGGGATAATGCCATGAAAGTACAAAGGGGTTAGCCCTCGGTTTTTTTGAAAAACAACGAGTTTTCTCAATTCTGGTTCAAGACCAGCTGTGAAACCACTTTATCGATCAGTTTACGCTTGTTTTCTACATTACAAAGATGATTTCAAGCCAACCGTACTTTTTTGGAATTTTTAAATTTTTTTGGATATTGCCATGAATGTCCAAATGGGTTAGCCTTCGGTTTTTTCGAAAAACAACGAGTTTTCTCAATTCTGGATCAATAACAGCTGTCAAACCACTTTATCGACTAGTTTGCACTAGTTGTCTACATTACGAAGATGATTTCGAGCCAAACGTACATCTTTCGAATATTCAATTTTTTGGGATAATGCCATGAAAGTACGAAGGGGTTAGCCTTCGGTTTTTTCGGAAAACAACGAGTTTTCTCAATTCTGGTTCAATACCAGCTGTCAAACCACTTTATCGATCAGTTTATGCTTGTTTTCTACATTACAAAGACGATTTTGAGCCAACCATACCTTTTTGGATATTGCCACGAATGTCCAAAGGGGTTAGCCTTCGGTTTTTTTGAAAAACAACGAGTTTTCTTAATTCTGGATCAATACCAGCTGTCAAACCACTTTATCGACCGGTTTGCACTTGATTCTTTATTAAGGAGATCATTTCAGTCAAACCATGCCTTTTTGGAATTTTTCAATTTTTTTGGATATTGCCATGAAACTCCAAAGGGTTAGCCTTCGGTTTTTTCGAAAAACAACGAGTTTCCTCAATTCTGGTTCAATACCGGCTGTTAAACCACTTTATCGAACTATTTGCACTTGTTGTCTACATTAAAAAGATGATTTCAAGCCAACCGTACATTTTTGGAATTTTTCAATTGTTTTGGATATTGCCGTGAAACTCCAAAGAGGTTAGCCTTCGGTTTTATAAAAAACAACGAGTTTTATCAATTCTGGTTCAATACCAGCTGATAAACCACTTTATCGAACTATTTGCACTTGTTGCTTCATTACAAAGATGATTTCAAGCCAACCGTACCTTTTGGAATTTTTCAATTGTTTTGGATATTGCCATGAAACTCCAAAGAGGTTAGCCTTCGGTTTTTTAAAAAACATGTTTTCTCAATTCTGGTTCAATACCAGCTATTAAACCACTTTACCGACCTGTTTGCACTTGTTGTCTACATTATTAAGATAATTTCAAGCCAAACGTACATTTTTGGAATTTTCAATTTTTTTCGATATAGCCATGAAAGTCCAAAGGGTTTAGCCTTCGGTTTTTTCAAAAAACAACGAGTTTTCTCAATTCTGGATCAATAACAGCAGTCAAACGACTTTATCGACTGGTTTGCACTAGTTGTCTACATTACGAAGATGATTTCAAGCCAAACGTACATCTTCGGAATATTCAATTTTTTGGGATAATGCCATGAAAGTACGAAGGGGTTAGCCTTCGGTTTTTTCGGAAAACAACGAGTTTTCTCAATTCTGGTTCAATACCAGCTGTCAAACCACTTTATCGATCAGTTTACGCTTGTTTTCTACATTACAAAGATGATTTTGAGCCAACCATGCCTTTTTGGATATTGCCACTAATGTCCAAAGGGGTTAGCCTTCGGTTTTTTTGAAAAACAACGAGTTTTCTTAATTCGGATCAATACCAGCTGTCAAACCACTTTATCGACCGGTTTGCACTTGATTCTTTATTACAGAGATCATTTCAGTCAAACCATACCTTTTTGGAATTTTTCAATTTTTTTGGATATTGCCATGAAACTCCAAAGTGTTAGCCTTCGGTTTTTCGAAAAACAACGAATTTTCTTAATTCTGGTTCAATACCAGCTGTCAAACCACTTTATCGAGCTGTTTGCACTAGTTGTCTACATTACAAAGATGATTTGAAGCCAACCGTACATCTTTGGAATTTTCAATTTTTTGGGATAATGCCATGAAAGTACAAAGAGGTTGGCCTTCGGTTTTTTCGAAAAACAATGAGTTTTCTCAATTCTGGATCAATACCAGCTGTCAAACCACTTTATCGACCGGTTTGCACTTGATTCTTTATTACAAAGATGATTTCGCCAACTGCATTTTTTGAAATTTTCAATTTTTTCGATGTTGCCATGAAACTCCAAAGGGTTAGCCTTCGGTTTTTCAAAAACAACGAGTTTTGTCAATTCAGTTCAATACCACCGTGAAACCACTTTATCGACTTGCTTGCACTTGTTGTCTACATTAAGAAAATGATTTCAAGCCAAACGATATCTTTGAATTTTCAATTTTTGGGATAATGCCATGAAACTACAAAGGGTTAGCCTTCGGTTTTTCAAAAACAACGAAGTTTTCTCAATTACGTTCAATAACAATTTGTTAAACCACTTTATCGAACTGTTTACACTTGTTGTCTACATTACGAAGATGATTTCAAGCCAACCGTACCTTTGGAATTTTTCAATTTTTTTGGATATTGCCATGAAAGTCCAATTAAAGGTGTTAGCCTTCGGTTTTTTTGAAAAACAACGAGTTTTCTCAATTCTGGTTCAATAACAGCCGTTAAACCACTTTATCGAACGGTTTGCACCTGTTGTCTACATTACGAAGATGATTTCAAGCCAACCGTACCTTTTGGGATTTTTTAATTTTTTTGGATAGTCTGCATGAATGTCCAAAGGGGTTAGCCTATGGTTTTTTCGAAAAACAATGAGTTATCTCAATTCTGGATCAATACCAGCAGTCAAACCACTTTATCGACCGGTTTGCACTTGATTCTTTATTACAAAGATGATTTCAGGCCAACCGTACCTTTTATGGAATTTTTCCATTTTTTTGGATATTGCCATGAAACTCCAAAGGGTTAGCCTACGTTTTTTTCGAAAAAGAACGAGTTTTCTCAATTATGTTTCAATACCAGCTGCTAAACCACTTTATCGAACTATTTGCACTTGTTGTCTACATTAAAAAAATGATTTCAAGCCAACCGTGCCTTTTTGGAATTTTTCTATTTTTTTGGATATTGCCATGAAAGTCCAAAGGCGTTAGCATTCGGTTTTTTTTCCAAAAAACGACGAGTTTTCTCAATTCTGGTTCAATACCAGCTGTCAAACCACATTATCGACCTATTTGCACTTGTTGTCTACATTACGAAGATGATTTCAAGCCAACAGTTCATCTTTCGAATTTTCATTTTTTTGGGATAATGCCATGAAAGTACAAAGGTGTTAGCCTTCGGTTTTTTCGAAAAACAACGAGTTTTCTCAATTATGGATCAATACCAGCTGTCAAACCACTTTATCGACCGGTTTGCACTTGATTCTTTATTACAAAGATTATTTCAGAAAAACCGTACCTTTTTGGAATTTTTCATTTTTTTTGGATATTGCCATGAAACTCCAAAGGGTTAGCCGTCGGTTTTTTCGAAAAAGAACGAGTTTTCTCAATTATGTTTCAATACCAGCTGTCAAACCACTTTATCGCACTATTTGCACTTGTTGTCTACATTAAAAAGATGATTTCAAGCCCACCGTACCTTTTTGGAATTTTTCAATTTTTTTGGATATTGCCATGAAACTCAAGAGAGTTAGCCTTCGGTTTTTCAAAAATAACGAGTTTTCTCAATTCGGTTGAATACTAGTCAAAACCACTTTATCGACTTGTTTGCACTTTTGTCTACATTACGAAGATGATTTCAAGCCAAACGTACATCTTTCGAATTTTCAATTTTTGGGATAATGCCATGAAAGTACAAAGAGGTTGGCTGCGGTTTTTCAAGAAAACATCGAAGTTTTCTCAATTATGGTTCAATACCGGTTGTTAAACCATTTTATCGAACTATTTGCACTTGTTGTCTGCATTACGAAAATGATTACAAGCCAAACGTACATTTTTTCAATTTTCATTTTTTTGGATATTGCCATGAAAGTCCAAAGGGGTTAGCCTTCGGTTTTTCGAAAAACAAAGAGTTTTCTCATTTACGGTTCAATACCAGCTGTCAAACCACTTTATCGACCTCTTTGCACTTGTTTTCTGCATTACAAAGATAATTTCAGGCCAACCGTACCTTTTTGGAATTTTCAATTTTTTGGGATAATGCCATGAAAGTACAAAGGGGTTAGCCCTCGGTTTTTTCGAAAAACAACGAGTTTTCTCAATTCTGGTTCAAGACCAGCTGTGAAACCACTTTATCGATCAGTTTACGCTTGTTTTCTACATTACAAAGATGATTTCAAGCCAACCGTACTTTTTTGGAATTTTTAAATTTTTTTGGATATTGCCATGAATGTCCAAATGGGTTAGCCTTCGGTTTTTTCGAAAAACAACGAGTTTTCTCAATTCTGGATCAATACCAGCTGTCAAACCACTTTATCGACTAGTTTGCACTTGATTCTTTATTACAAAGATGATTTCAGGCCAACCGTACCTTTTTTGAATTGTCAATTTTTTGGATATTGCCATGAAACTCGAAAGGGTTAGCCTTCGGTTTTTCGAAAGACAACGAGTTTTCTCAATTCTGGTTCAATACCAGCTGTCAAACCACTTTATCGATCGGTTTGCACTTGATTCTTTGTTACAAAGATGATTTCAGGCCAACCGTACCTTTTTGGAATTTTTCAATTTTTTTGGATATTGCCTTGAAACCCCAAAGGGGTTAGCCTTCGGTTTTTCTAAAAAGCAATGAGTTTTCTCATTTACGTTCAATACCACCGTTAAACCACTTGATCGAACTGTTTGCAATTGTTGTCTACATTACGAAGATGATTTCAAGCCAACCGTACCTTTTTGGAATTTTTCAATTTTTTTGGATATTGCCTTGAAACCCCAAAGGGGTTAGCCTTCGGTTTTTTCTAAAAAACAGCGAGTTTTCTCATTTCTGGTTCAATACCAGCTGTTAAACCACTTTATCGAACTATTTGCACTTGTTGTCTCAGATTACGAAGATGATTTCAAGCCAAACGTACATTTTTGAATTTTCATTTTTTGGATATTGCCATGAAAGTCCAAAGGGTTAGCCTTCGGTTTTCAAAAACAAATGCTTTTCTCATTTATGGTTCAATACCACCGTCAAACCACTTTAACGACCTCTTTGCACTTGTTTTCTCAGATTACAAAGATGATTTCAGGCCAACCGTACCTTTTGGAATTTTTCATTTTTTGAATATTGCCATGAAAGGCCAAAGGGTTAGCCTTGGTTTTTCAAAAACAATGAGTTTTCTCAATTCTGGTTCAATACCAGCTGTTAAACCACTTTATCGACCGGTTTGCACTAGTTGTCTACATTACGAAGATGATTTCGAGCCAAACGTACATCTTTGGAATTTTCAATTTTTTGGGATAATGCCATGAAAGTACAAAGGGTTTAGCCATCAGTTTTTCCGAAAAACAACAAGTTTTCTAAATTCTGGTTCAATACCAGCTGTCAAACCACTTTATCGATCAGTTGACGCTTGTTTTGTACATTACAAAGATGGTTTCAAGACAAACGTACCTTTTTGGAATTTTTCAATTTTTTGGTATAATGCCATGAAAGTAAAAAGGTGTTAGCCTTCGGTTTTTTCGAAAAACAACGAGTTTTCTCAATTCTAGATCAATACCAGCTGTCAAACCACTTTATCGACTGGTTTGCAATGGATTCTTTATTAAAAAGATGATTTCAGTCCAATCGTACCTTTTTGGAATTTTTCAATTTTTTGGGATATTGCCATGAAACTCCAAAGGGTTAGCCTTCGGTTTTTTCGAAAAACAACGAGTTTCCTCAATTCTGGTTCAATACCGGCTGTTAAACCACTTTATCGAACTATTTGCACTTGTTGTCTACATTAAAAAGATGATTTCAAGCCAACCGTACATTTTTGGAATTTTTCAATTGTTTTGGATATTGCCGTGAAACTCCAAAGAGGTTAGCCTTCGGTTTTATAAAAAACAACGAGTTTTATCAATTCTGGTTCAATACCAGCTGATAAACCACTTTATCGAACTATTTGCACTAGTTGCTTCATTACAAAGATGATTTCAAGCCAACCGTACCTTTTGGAATTTTTCAATTGTTTTGGATATTGCCATGAAACTCCAAAGAGGTTAGCCTTCGGTTTTTGAAAAAACAACAAGTTTTCTCAATTCTGGTTCAATACCAGCTATTAAACCACTTTATCGACCTGTTTGCACTTGTTGTCTACATTATTAAGATAATTTCAAGCCAAACGTACATTTTTGGAATTTTCAATTTTTTTCGATATAGCCATGAAAGTCCAAAGGGTTTAGCCTTCGGTTTTTCCAAAAAACAACGAGTTTTCTCAATTACGATCAATAACGGACGATCAAAACGACTTTATCGACTGGTTTGCACTAGTTGTCTACATTACGAAGATGATTTCAAGCCAAACGTACATCTTTGGAATATTCAATTTTTTGGGATAATGCCATGAAAGTACGAAGGGGTTAGCCTTCGGTTTTTTCGGAAAACAACGAGTTTTCTCAAATCTGGTTCAATACCAGCTGTCAAACCACTTTATCGATCAGTTTACGCTTGTTTTCTACATTACAAAGACGATTTTGAGCCAACCATACCTTTTTGGAGATTGCCACGAATGTCCAAAGGGGTTAGCCTTCGGTTTTTTTGAAAAACAACGAGTTTTCTTAATTTTGGATCAATACCAGCTGTCAAACCACTTTATCGACCGGTTTGCACTTGATTCTTTATTACGGAGATCATTTCAGTCAAACCATACCTTTTTGGAATTTTTCAATTTTTTTGGATATTGCCATGAAACTCCAAAGGGTTAGTCTTCGGTTTTTTCGAAAAACAACGAGTTTCCTCAATTACGTTCAATACCTATTGTTAAACCACTTTATCGAACTATTTGCACTTGTTGTCTACATTAAAAAGATGATTTCAAGCCAACCGTACATTTTTGGAATTTTTCAATTGTTTTGGATATTGCCGTGAAACTCCAAAGAGGTTAGCCTTCGGTTTTTCAAAAACAACGAAGTTTTCTCAATTTCGATCAATAACGGCTAGCAAACGACTTTATCGACTGGTTTGCACTAGCTGTCTACATTACGAAGATGATTTCAAGCCAAACGTACATATTTGGAATATTCAATTTTTTGGGATAATGCCATGAAAGTACGAAGGGGTTAGCCTTCGGTTTTTTCGGAAAACAACGAGTTTTCTCAATTATGGTTCAATACCAGCTGTCAAACCACTTTATCGATCAGTTAGCGCTTGTTTTCTACATTACAAAGATGATTTTGAGCCAACCATACCTTTTTGGATATTGCCACGAATGTCCAAAGGGGTTAGCCTTCGGTTTTTTTGAAAAACAACGAGTTTTCTTAGTTCTAGATCAATACCAGCTGTCAAACCACTTTATCGACCGGTTTGCACTTGATTGTTTATTACAGAGATCATTTCAGTCAAACCATACCTTTTTGGAATTTTTCAATTTTTTTGGATATTGCCATGAAACTCCAAAGTGTTAGCCTTCGGTTTTTCGAAAAACAACGAATTTTCTTAATTCTGGTTCAATACCAGCTGTCAAACCACTTTATCGATCAGTTTACGCTTGTTGTCTACATTACAAAGATGATTTGAAGCCAACCGTACATCTTTGGAATTTTCAATTTTTTGGGATAATGCCATGAAAGTACAAAGAGGTTGGCCTTCGGTTTTTTCGAAAAACAATGAGTTTTCTCAATTCTGGATCAATACCAGCTGTCAAACCACTTTATCGACCGGTTTGCACTTGATTCTTTATTACAAAGATGATTTCGGGCCAACCGTACCTTTTTGGAAATTTTCAATTTTTTTCGATGTTGCCATGAAACTCCAAAGGGTTAGCCTTCGGTTTTTTCGAAAAACAACGAGTTTTGTCAATTCTGGTTCAATACCAGCTGTGAAACCACTTTATCGACCTGTTTGCACTTGTTGTCTACATTAAGAAAATGATTTCAAGCCAAACGTATATCTTTGGAATTTTCAATTTTTTGGGATAATGCCATGAAACTACAAAGGGGTTGGCCTTCGGTTTTTTCAAAAAACAACGAGTTTTCTCAATTCTGGTTCAATAACAGCTGTTAAACCACTTTATCGAACTGTTTACACTTGTTGTCTACATTACGAAGATGATTTCAAGCCAACCGTACCTTTGGAATTTTTCAATTTTTTTGGATATTGCCATGAAAGTCCAATTAAAGGTGTTAGCCTTCGGTTTTTTTGAAAAACAACGAGTTTTCTCAATTCTGGTTCAATAACAGCCGTTAAACCACTTTATCGAACGGTTTGCACCTGTTGTCTACATTACGAAGATGATTTCAAGCCAACCGTACCTTTTGGGATTTTTTAATTTTTTTGGATAGTCTACATGAATGTCCAAAGGGGTTAGCCTATGGTTTTTTCAAAAACAATGAGTTATCTCAATGCGGATCAATACCGGCGATCAAACCACTTTATCGACCGGTTTGCACTTGATTCTTTATTACAAAGATGATTTCAGGCCAACCGTATCTTTTTATGGAATTTTTCCATTTTTTGATATTGCCATGAAACTCCAAAGGGTTAGCCTACGTTTTTTCCGAAAAAGAACGAGTTTTCTCAATTATGTTTCAATACCAGCTGCTAAACCACTTTATCGAACTATTTGCACTTGTTGTCTACATTAAAAAAATGATTTCAAGCCAACCGTGCCTTTTTGGAATTTTTCTATTTTTTTGGATATTGCCATGAAAGTCCAAAGGCGTTAGCATTCGGTTTTTTTTCCAAAAAACGACGAGTTTTCTCAATTCTGGTTCAATACCAGCTGTCAAACCACATTATCGACCTATTTGCACTTGTTGTCTACATTACGAAGATGATTTCAAGCCAACAGTTCATCTTTCGAATTTTCATTTTTTTGGGATAATGCCATGAAAGTACAAAGGTGTTAGCCTTCGGTTTTTTCGAAAAACAACGAGTTTTCTCAATTATGGATCAATACCAGCTGTCAAACCACTTTATCGACCGGTTTGCACTTGATTCTTTATTACAAAGATTATTTCAGAAAAACCGTACCTTTTTGGAATTTTTCAATTTTTTTGGATATTGCCATGAAACTCCAAAGGGTTAGCCGTCGGTTTTTTCGAAAAAGAACGAGTTTTCTCAATTATGTTTCAATACCAGCTGTCAAACCACTTTATCGCACTATTTGCACTTGTTGTCTACATTAAAAAGATGATTTCAAGCCCACCGTACCTTTTTGGAATTTTTCAATTTTTTTGGATATTGCCATGAAACTCCGAAGAGGTTAGCCTTCGGTTTTTTCAAAAATAACGAGTTTTCTCAATTCTGGTTGAATACTAGCTGTCAAACCACTTTATCGACCTGTTTGCACTTTTGTCTACATTACGAAGATGATTTCAAGCCAAACGTACATCTTTCGAATTTTCAATTTTTTGGGATAATGCCATGAAAGTACAAAGAGGTTGGCCTGCGGTTTTTTCGCAAAACATCGAGTTTTCTCAATTATGGTTCAATACCAGTTGTTAAACCATTTTATCGAACTATTTGCACTTGTTGTCTGCATTACGAAAATGATTACAAGCCAAACGTACATTTTTTCAATTCTCATTTTTTTGGATATTGCCATGAAAGTCCAAAGGGGTTAGCCTTCGGTTTTTCGAAAAACAAAGAGTTTTCTCATTTACGGTTCAATACCAGCTGTCAAACCACTTTATCGACCTCTTTGCACTTGTTTTCTGCATTACAAAGATAATTTCAGGCCAACCGTACCTTTTTGGAATTTTCAATTTTTTGGGATAATGCCATGAAAGTACAAAGGGGTTAGCCCTCGGTTTTTTCGAAAAACAACGAGTTTTCTCAATTCTGGTTCAAGACCAGCTGTGAAACCACTTTATCGATCAGTTTACGCTTGTTTTCTACATTACAAAGATGATTTCAAGCCAACCGTACTTTTTGGAATTTTTAAATTTTTTGGATATTGCCATGAATGTCCAAATGGGTTAGTATCGGTTTTTGAAAAAAACAACGAGTTTTCTCAATTCTGGATCAATACCAGCTGTCAAACCACTTTATCGACTAGTTTGCACTTGATTCTTTATTACAAAGATGATTTCAGGCCAACCGTACCTTTTTTGAATTGTCAGTTTTTTGGATATTGCCATGAAACTCGAAAGGGTTAGCCTTCGGTTTTTCGAAAGACAACGAGTTTTCTCAATTCTGGTTCAATACCAGCTGTCAAACCACTTTATCGATCGGTTTGCACTTGATTCTTTGTTACAAAGATGATTTCAGGCCAACCGTACCTTTTTGGAATTTTTCAATTTTTTTGGATATTGCCTTGAAACCCCAAAGGGGTTAGCCTTCGGTTTTTTCTAAAAAACAGCGAGTTTTCTCATTTCTGGTTCAATACCAGCTGTTAAACCACTTGATCGAACTGTTTGCAATTGTTGTCTACATTACGAAGATGATTTCAAGCCAACCGTACCTTTTTGGAATTTTTCAATTTTTTTGGATATTGCCTTGAAACCCCAAAGGGGTTAGCCTTCGGTTTTTTCTAAAAAACAGCGAGTTTTCTCATTTCTGGTTCAATACCAGCTGTTAAACCACTTTATCGAACTATTTGCACTTGTTGTCTGCATTACGAAGATGATTTCAAGCCAAACGTACATTTTTTGAATTTTCATTTTTTTGGATATTGCCATGAAAGTCCAAAGGGGTTAGCCTTCGGTTTTTCGAAAAACAAACAGTTTTCTCATTTATGGTTCAATACCAGCTGTCAAACCACTTTAACGACCTCTTTGCACTTGTTTTCTGCATTACAAAGATGATTTCAGGCCAACCGTACCTTTTTGGAATTTTTCATTTTTTTGAATATTGCCATGAAAGGCCAAAGGGTTAGCCTTTCGTTTTTTTCAAAAACAATGAGTTTTCTCAATTACGTTCAATACCACCGTTAAACCACTTTATCGACGGTTTGCACTAGTTGTCTACATTACGAAGATGATTTCGAGCCAAACGTACATCTTTGGAATTTTCAATTTTTGGGATAATGCCATGAAAGTACAAAGGGTTTAGCCATCGCTTTTTCCAAAAACAACAAGTTTTCTAAATTACGTTCAATACCGGTTGTCAAACCACTTTATCGATCGCTTGACGCTTGTTTTGTACATTACAAAGATGGTTTCAAGACAAACGTACCTTTTGGAATTTTTCAATTTTTGGTATAATGCCATGAAAGTAAAAGGTGTTAGCCTTCGGTTTTTCAAAAACAACGAAGTTTTCTCAATTCTAGATCAATACCAATTTGTCAAACCACTTTATCGATCGGTTTGCAATGGATTCTTTATTAAAAGATGATTTCAGTCCAATCGCACCTTTTGGAATTTTTCAATTTTTGGGATATTGCCATGAAACTCCAAAGGGTTAGCCTTGGTTTTTTCAAAACAACGAAGTTTCCTCAATTCTGGTTCAATACCGGCTGTTAAACCACTTTATCGAACTATTTGCACTTGTTGTCTACATTAAAAAGATGATTTCAAGCCAACCGTACATTTTTGGAATTTTTCAATTGTTTTGGATATTGCCGTGAAACTCCAAAGAGGTTAGCCTTCGGTTTTATAAAAAACAACGAGTTTTATCAATTCTGGTTCAATACCAGCTGATAAACCACTTTATCGAACTATTTGCACTAGTTGCTTCATTACAAAGATGATTTCAAGCCAACCGTACCTTTTGGAATTTTTCAATTGTTTTGGATATTGCCATGAAACTCCAAAGAGGTTAGCCTTCGGTTTTTGAAAAAACAACAAGTTTTCTCAATTCTGGTTCAATACCAGCTATTAAACCACTTTATCGACCTGTTTGCACTTGTTGTCTACATTATTAAGATAATTTCAAGCCAAACGTACATTTTTGGAATTTTCAATTTTTTTCGATATAGCCATGAAAGTCCAAAGGGTTTAGCCTTCGGTTTTTTCAAAAAACAACGAGTTTTCTCAATTCTGGATCAATAACAGCAGTCAAACGACTTTATCGACTGGTTTGCACTAGTTGTCTACATTACGAAGATGATTTCAAGCCAAACGTACATCTTTGGAATATTCAATTTTTTGGGATAATGCCATGAAAGTACGAAGGGGTTAGCCTTCGGTTTTTTCGGAAAACAACGAGTTTTCTCAATTCTGATTCAATACCAGCTGTCAAACCACTTTATCGATCAGTTTACGCTTGTTTTCTACATTACAAAGACGATTTTGAGCCAACCATACCTTTTTGGATATTGCCACGAATGTCCAAAGGGTTAGCCTTCGTTTTTTGAAAAACAACGAGTTTTCTTAATTTTGGATCAATACCAGCTGTCAAACCACTTTATCGACCGGTTTGCACTTGATTCTTTATTACGGAGATCATTTCAGTCAAATCATACCTTTTTGGAATTTTTCAATTTTTTTGGATATTGCCATGAAACTCCAAAGGGTTAGCCTTCGGTTTTTTCGAAAAACAACGAGTTTCCTCAATTCTGGTTCAATACCGGCTGTTAAACCACTTTATCGAACTATTTGCACTTGTTGTCTACATTAAAAAGATGATTTCAAGCCAACCGTACATTTTTGGAATTTTTCAATTGTTTTGGATATTGCCGTGAAACTCCAAAGAGGTTAGCCTTCGGTTTTTTCAAAAAACAACGAGTTTTCTCAATTCTGGATCAATAACAGCAGTCAAACGACTTTATCGACTGGTTTGCACTAGTTGTCTACATTACGAAGATGATTTCAAGCCAAACGTACATCTTTGGAATATTCAATTTTTTGGGATAATGCCATGAAAGTACGAAGGGGTTAGCCTTCGATTTTTTCGGAAAACAACGAGTTTTCTCAATTCCGGTTCAATACCAGCTGTCAAACCACTTTATCGATCAGTTAGCGCTTGTTTTCTACATTACAAAGATGATTTTGAGCCAACCATACCTTTTTGGATATTGCCACGAATGTCCAAAGGGGTTAGCCTTCGGTTTTTTTGAAAAACAACGAGTTTTCTTAATTCTAGATCAATACCAGCTGTCAAACCACTTTATCGACCGGTTTGCACTTGATTGTTTATTACAGAGATCATTTCAGTCAAACCATACCTTTTTGGAATTTTTCAATTTTTTTGGATATTGCCATGAAACTCCAAAGTGTTAGCCTTCGGTTTTTCGAACAACAACGAATTTTCTTAATTCTGGTTCAATACCAGCTGTCAAACCACTTTATCGAGCTGTTTGCACTAGTTGTCTACATTACAAAGATGATTTGAAGCCAACCGTACATCTTTGGAATTTTCTATTTTTTGGGATAATGCCATGAAAGTACAAAGAGGTTGGCCTTCGGTTTTTTCGAAAAACAATGAGTTTTCTCACTTCTGGATCAATACCAGCTGTCAAACCACTTTATCGACCGGTTTGCACTTGATTCTTTATTACAAAGATGATTTCGAGCCAACCGTACCTTTTTGGAAATTTTCAATTTTTTTCGATGTTGCCATGAAACTCCAAAGGGTTAGCCTTCGGTTTTTTCGAAAAACAACGAGTTTTCTCAATTCTGGTTCAATACCAGCTGTGAAACCACTTTATCGACCTGTTTGCACTTGTTGTCTACATTAAGAAAATGATTTCAAGCCAAACGTATATCTTTAGAATTTTCAATTTTTTGGGATAATGCCATGAAAGTACAAAGGGGTTAGCCTTCGGTTTTTTCAAAAAACAACGAGTTTTCTCAATTCTGGTTCAATAACAGCTGTTAAACCACTTTATCGAACTGTTTACACATGTTGTCTACATTACGAAGATGATTTCAAGCCAACCGTACCTTTTGGAATTTTTCAATTTTTTTGGATATTGCCATGAAAGTCCAATTAAAGGTGTTAGCCTTCGGTTTTTTTCAAAAACAACGAGTTTTCTCAATTCTGGTTCAATAACAGCCGTTAAACCACTTTATCGAACAGTTTGCACCTGTTGTCTACATTACGAAGATGATTTCAAGCCAACCGTACCTTTTGGAATTTTTTAATTTTTTTGGATTGTCTGCATGAATGTCCGAATGGGTTAGCCTTCAGTTTTTTCGAAAAACGACGAGTTTTCTCAATTCTGGATCAATACCAGCTGTGAAACCACTTTATCGACCGGTTTGCACTTGATTCTTTATTACAAAGATGATTTCAGGAAAACCGTACCTTTTTGGAATTTTTCAATTGTTTTGGATATTGCCATGAAACACCAAAGGGTTAGCCTTCGGTTTTTTCGAAAAAGAACGAGTTTTCTCAATTATGTTTCAATACCAGCTGTTAAACCACTTTATCGAACTATTTGCACTTGTTGTCTACATTAAAAAGATGATTTCAAGCCAACCGTACCTTTTTGGAATTTTTCAATTTTTTTGGATATTGCCATGAATGTCCAAAGGGGTTAGCCTTCGGTTTTTTCGAAAAACAACGAGTTTTTTCAATTCTGGATCAATACC
Organism: Raddia guianensis; assembly: GCA_036346415.1. Lineage (NCBI taxonomy): Eukaryota > Viridiplantae > Streptophyta > Magnoliopsida > Poales > Poaceae > Raddia > Raddia guianensis. The sequence continues at coordinate 91,780 of CM070534.1, forward strand.
AGCTATCAAACCACTTTATCGACCGGTTTGCACTTGATTCTTTATTACAACGATGATTTCAGGCCAACCGTACCTTTTTGGAATTTTTCAATTTTTCGAGCTAAACGTACATCTTTGGAATTTTCAATTTTTTGGGATAATGCCATGAAAGTACAAAGGGGTTAGCCTTTGGTTTTTTCAAAAAAGAACGAGTTTTCTCAATTCTGGTTCAATACCAGCTGTCAAAGCACTTTATTGACCTGTTTGAACTTGTTGTCTACATTACGAAGATGATTTCAAGCCAACCGTACCTTTTTCAAATTTTTCAATTTTTTTGGATATTGCCATGAAAGTCCAAAGGGGTTAGCCTTCGGTTTTTTCGAAAAACAACTAGTTTTCTCAATTGTGGTTCAATACCAGCTGTTAAACCACTTTATCTAACTGTTTGCACTTATTGTCTACATTACGAAGATTATTTCAAGCCAACCGTACATTTTGGAAATTTTCAATTTTTTTGGATATTGCCATGAAAGTCCAATTAAAGGGTTAGCCTTCGGTTTTTTTGAAATACAACGAGTTTTTTCAATTCTGGTTCAATAACAGCTGTTAAACCAATTTATCGAACTGTTTGCACTTATTGTCTACATTACGAAGATGATTTCAAGCCAACCGTACCTTTTGGAATTTTTTATTTTTTTGGATATTCCGCATGAATGTCCAAAGGGGTTAGCCTTCGGTTTTTTTGAAAAACAACGAGTTTTCTCAATTTTGGATCAATACCAGCTGTCAAACCACTTTATCGACCGGTTTGCACTTGATTCTTTATTACAAAGATGATTTCAGGGCAACCGTACCTTTTTGGAATTTTTCAATTTTTCAAGCCAAACGTACATCTTTGGAATTTTCATTTTTTTTGGATAATGCCATGAAAGTACAAAGGGGTTAGCCTTCGGTTTTTTCAAAAAACAACGAGTTTTCTCAATTTTGGTTCAATACCAGCTGTCAAAGCACGTTATCGATCTGTTTGCACTTGTTGTCTACATTACGAAGATGATTTCAAGCCAACCGTACCTTTTTCAAATTTTTCAATTTTTTTGGATATTGCCATGAAAGTCCAAAGGGGTTAGCCTTCGGTTTTTTCGAAAAACAACTAGTTTTCTCAATTGTGGTTCAATACCAGCTGTTAAACCACTTTATCTAACTGTTTGCACTTATTGTCTACATTACGAAGATTATTTCAAGCCAACCGTACATTTTGGAAATTTTCAATTTTTTTGGATATTGCCATGAAAGTCCAATTAAAGGGTTAGCCTTCGGTTTTTTTGAAATACAACGAGTTTTTTCAATTCTCGTTCAATAACTGCTGTTAAACCAATTTATCGAACTGTTTGCACTTATTGTCTACATTACGAAGATGATTTCAAGCCAACTGTACCTTTTGGAATTTTTTTATTTTTTTGGATATTCCGCATGAATGTCCAAAGGGGTTAGCCTTCGGTTTTTTTGAAAAACGAGTTTTCTCAATTTTGGATCAATACTAGCTGTCAAACCACTTTATCGACCGGTTTGCACTTGATTCTTTATTACAAAGATGATTTCAGGGTCAGGGCAACCGTACCTTTTTGGAATTTTTCAATTTTTCAAGCCAAACGTACATCTTTGGAATTTTCATTTTTTTTGGATAATGCCATAAAAGTACAAAGGGGTTAGCCTTCGGTTTTTTCAAAAAACAACGAGTTTTCTCAATTCTGGTTCAATACCAGCTGTCAAAGCACGTTATCGATCTGTTTGCAGTTGTTGTCCACATTACGAAGATGATTTCAAGCCAACCGTACCTTTTTCAAATTTTTCAATTTTTTTGGATATTGCCATGAAAGTCCAAAGGGGTTAGCCTTCGGTTTTTTCGAAAAACAACTAGTTTTCTCAATTCTGGTTCAATACCAGCTGTTAAACCACTTTATCGAACTGTTTGCACTTGTTGTCTACATTATGAAGATTATTTCAAGCCAACCGTACCTTTTGGAATTTTTCAATTTTTTTGGATATTGCCATGAAAGTCCAATTAAAGGGGTTAGCCTTCGGTTTTTTGAAATACAACGAGTTTTTTCAATTCTGGTTCAATAACAGCTGTTAAACCACTTTATCGAACTGTTAGCACTTATTGTCTACATTACGAAGATGATTTCAAGCCAACCGTACCTTTTGGAATTTTTTAATTTTTTGGATATTCTGCATGAATGTCCAAAGGGGTTAGCCTACGGTTTTTTTGAAAAACAACGAGTTTTCTCAATTCTGGATCAATACAAGCTGTCAAACCACTTTATCGACCGGTTTGCACTTGATTCTTTATTACAAAGAAGATTTCAGGCCAACCGTACCTTTTTGGAATTTTTCAATTTTTCAAGCCAAACGTACATCTTTGGAATTTTCAATTTTTTGGGATAATGCCAAGAAAGTACAAAGGGGTTAGCCTTCGGTTTTTTCAAAAAACAACGAGTTTTCTCAATTCTGGTTCAATACCAGCTGTCAAAGCACTTTATCGACCTGTTTGCACTTGTTGTCTACATTACGAAGATGATTTCAAGACAACCGTACCTTTTCAAATTTTTCAATTTTTTGGATATTGCCATGAAAGTCCAAAGGGTTAGCCTTCGGTTTTTGAAAAACAACTAGTTTTCTCAATTACGGTTCAATACCGGTTTTAAACCACTTTATCGAACTGCTTGCACTTGTTGTCTACATTACGAAGATTATTTCAAGCCAACCGCACCTTTTGAATTTTCAATTTTTTGGATATTGCCATGAAAGTCCAATTAAAGGGTTAGCCTTCGGTTTTTTGAAATACAACGAGTTTTTTCAATTCTGGTTCAATAACAGCTTGTTAAACCACTTTATCGAACTGTTAGCACTTATTGTCTACATTACGAAGATGATTTCAAGCCAACCGTACCTTTTGGAATTTTTTAATTTTTTGGATATTCTGCATGAATGTCCAAAGGGGTTAGCCTACGGTTTTTTGAAAAACAACGAGTTTTCTCAATTTCGATCAATACAAGCTGTCAAACCACTTTATCGACCGGTTTGCACTTGATTCTTTATTACAAAGAAGATTTCAGGCCAACCGTACCTTTTTGGAATTTTTCAATTTTTCAAGCCAAACGTACATCTTTGGAATTTTCAATTTTTTGGGATAATGCCAAGAAAGTACAAAGGGGTTAGCCTTCGGTTTTTTCAAAAAACAACGAGTTTTCTCAATTCTGGTTCAATACCAGCTGTCAAAGCACTTTATCGACCTGTTTGCACTTGTTGTCTACATTACGAAGATGATTTCAAGACAACCGTACCTTTTTCAAATTTTTCAATTTTTTTGGATATTGCCATGAAAGTCCAAAGGGGTTAGCCTTCGGTTTTTTCGAAAAACAACTAGTTTTCTCAATTACGTTCAATACCACCGTTAAACCACTTTATCGAACTGTTTGCACTTGTTGTCTACATTACGAAGATTATTTCAAGCCAACCGCACCTTTTGGAATTTTCAATTTTTTGGATATTGCCATGAAAGTCCAATTAAAGGGTTAGCCTTGGTTTTTGAAATACAACGAGTTTTTTCAATTACGTTCAATAACAAATTGTTAAACCACTTTATCGAATCTGTAGCACTTATTGTCTACATTACGAAGATGATTTCAAACCAACCGTACCTTTTGGAATTTTTAATTTTTGGATATTCTGCATGAATGTCCAAAGGGTTAGCCTACGGTTTTTTTGAAAACAACGAGTTTTCTCAGTGCGATCAATACAAGCCGTCAAACCACTTTATCGACCGGTTTGCACTTGATTCTTTATTACAAAGAAGATTTCATGCCAACCGTATTCTTTTGGAATTTTTCAATTTTTCAAGCCAAACGTACATCTTTGGAATTTTCAATTTTTTGGGATAATGCCAAGAAAGTACAAAGGGGTTAGCCTTCGGTTTTTTCAAAAAACAACGAGTTTTCTCAATTCTGGTTCAATACCAGCTGTCAAAGCACTTTATCGACCTGTTTGCACTTGTTGTCTACATTACGAAGATGATTTCAAGACAACCGTACCTTTTTCAAATTTTTCAATTTTTTTGGATATTGCCATGAAAGTCCAAAGGGGTTAGCCTTCGGTTTTTTCGAAAAACAACTAGTTTTCTCAATTCTGGTTCAATACCAGCTGTTAAACCACTTTATCGAACTGTTTGCACTTGTTGTCTACATTACGAAGATTATTTCAAGCCAACCGCACCTTTTGGAATTTTCAATTTTTTTGGATATTGCCATGAAAGTCCAATTAAAGGGGTTAGCCTTCGGTTTTTTGAAATACAACGAGTTTTTTCAATTCTGGTTCAATAACAGCTGTTAAACCACTTTATCGAACTGTTAGCACTTATTGTCTACATTACGAAGATGATTTCAAGCCAACCGTACCTTTTGGAATTTTTTAATTTTTTTGGATATTCTGCATGAATGTCCAAAGGTGTTAGCCTACGGTTTTTTTGAAAAACAACGAGTTTTCTCAATTCTGGATTAATACAAGCTGTCAAACCACTTTATCGACCGGTTTGCACTTGATTCTTTATTACAAAGAAGATTTCATGCCAACCGTACCTTTTTGGAATTTTTCAATTTGTCAAGCCAAACGTACATCTTTGGAATTTTCAATTTTTTGGGATAATGCCAAGAAAGTACAAAGGGGTTAGGCTTCGGTTTTTTCAAAAAACAACGAGTTTTCTCAATTCTGGTTCAATACCAGCTGTCAAAGCACTTTATCGACCTGTTTGCACTTGTTGTCTACATTACGAAGATGATTTCAAGCCAACCGTACCTTTTTCAAATTTTTCAATTTTTTTGGATATTGCCATGAAAGTCCAAAGGGGTTAGCCTTCGGTTTTTTCGAAAAACAACTAGTTTTCTCAATTCGGGTTCAATACCAGCTGTTAAACCACTTTGTCGAACTGTTTGCACTTGTTGTCTACGTTACGAAGATTATTTCAAGCCAACCGTACCTTTTGGAATTTTTCAATTTTTTTTGATGTTGCCATGAAAGTCCAATTAAAGGGGTTAGCCTTCGGTTTTTTTGAAATACAACGAGTTTTTTCAATTCTGGTTCAATAACAGCTGTTAAACCACTTTATCGAACTGTTTGCACTTATTGTCTACATTACGAAGATGATTTCAAGCCAACCGTACCTTTTGGAATTTTTTAATTTTTTTATATATTCTGCATCAATGTCCAAAGGGGTTAGCCTACGGTTTTTTTGAAAAACAACGAGTTTTCTCAATTCTGGATCAATACCAGCTGTCAAACCACTTTATCGACCGGTTTGCACTTGATTCTTTATTACAAAGATGATTTCAGGAAAACCGTACCTTTTTGTAATTTTTCAATTTTTTTGGATATTGCCATGAATGTCCAAAGGGGTTAGCCTTCGGTTTTTTCGAAAAACAACGAGTTTTCTCAATTCTGGATCAATACCAGCTATCAAACCACTTTATCGACCGGTTTGCACTTGATTCTTTATTACAAAGATGATTTCAGGCCAACCGTACCTTTTTGGGATTTTTCAATTTTTTTGGATATTGCCATGAAACTCCAAAGGGTTAGCCTTCGGATTTTTCGAAAAACAACGAGTTTTCGCAATTCTGGTTCAATACCAGCTGTCAAACCACCTTGTCGACCTGTTTGCACTTGTTGTCTACATTACGAAGATGATTTCAAGCCAAACGTACATCTTTGGAATTTTCAATTTTTTGGGATAATGCCATGAAAGGACAAAAGGGTTAGCCTTCGGTTTTTTCAAAAAACAACGAGCTTTCTCAATTCTGGTTCAATACCAGCTGTCAAAGCGCTATATCGACCTGTTTGAATGTCCAAACGGGTTAGCCTACGGTTTATTCGAAAAACGACGAGTTTTCTCAATTCTGGATCAATACCAGCCGTCAAACCACTTTATCGACCGGTGTAACATCCCCATTTTCAAAAACCTAAAAATCATGGCATCATTATTTTATGTGTATGAGTTTTGAAAAAAATTAATTATTTAGAAAATGTGTATGTTACCTTCTAAAGGCTAAATTTAATATTTTAAAATTTTGAATTAATTATTGTAAATGTCAAAGTAAAATTTTGGTAAAAACAAATAATTTGGTTTTGAAATTTTAACATAAGTAATTGCAAAAGCCAAAATAATATTTTGGTAACTAATATTTTAGCTTTAATATAAAGAATGTTTAGTATTAAATTTAAAAATAATATTTTGAGTTTCAAAATAATCATTCAAAATTTATATTTGATAATAAATACTTTGATGTGAGTTTGATAAAAATATAAATAATTTAAATCTAAATTTGAAAATAATTGTACTATTTTGACCAAATTTGATTTAATCAAATTATGTCTAAATTTTGTACCAAAAATTTGGAAAATATTTGTTAAAAATAAAAATTCGAAAATACTAATTTAAAAATAAAAATCTCTTCCAGTGGGCCCCACCTCTTTCTTTTCTTTTCTTCTTTCCCTTTTTTCTTTTCTCCTGCGCTGTCGGCTTGTCTTCTTCCCCGGAGCCTCCTCCTCCACTCGCTGCCTCGCCGTGGACCCGCCACAAGATACCTCATGGCGTGGCCTCTGGATCACGCTGCCGTCCCCACTTGCCGTGGTCCCCACCTCATTGCCGCTTTCCGCGCCTGGCTATAAAGCCATGGCTCCCTTGCTTGCTTCCTCTCCCGCTCCTCCTCTCATCCCGGGCGCACGTCTTGTGTTCGACGCCAAAGGTAAGCGCCGGTGAGTCTCCTCCTTCCGTAGCCACAGCGAAGCTCCTCCAAGCGTCCATCGTTGCCGATGTACCTCGCCATTGCCGTGTGCCATTTTTTCGCGGAGCGAGCAACGCGCCCGCACCACCACAAATTCTTCTGGAACAAATTCGCGCCACCATCACCCTCCATCGACCTCCCAGCTCATGCAAGCACCTAGAACCTCTCTCTCTCGCTGCGGCGACACTCTCCCAGGTCGCTGCCGTCGACCCTGTCCGTCCCGATCCGCTGCCCATTTCTGGCCATGCGATTTCCCGAGCCACCAACCCGACCCCCGAGAACCCCAAGATCTCCTCCTCGTTTTCCCTCATTTTCCCCCACCGGAGCGCCTCCGCCGTCGCCGGAACACCGCTGCCCGAGCCTCCCGCCGCCTCCCCTCTCTGTGGTTCATCAGCGGGCCCCACCGTCGACCTCCCAGCCTCTCTGAGAGGCGGCCCAAGCCCTAGACTGAGCCGAGCCGAGTGGTCAAGGCTGCGCCACGAGCCTTGAAGACCAGCCTGCCACTGGCCCAATGAGCGAGCCGACCACGGCCTAGCACAAGGCTGCCTAGCCTACCTCATGTGAGTTTTCTCTGGGCGAAGCTAGCCGCCGGCCCATTTACTATTTTCTTTATTTTATATTGCAGTAAATTAATTTATTTCATATCTTTTGAAATATAGCTTCAAATTTAGTAAAATAAATTTCTACAGATTCATAAAAATGCCAAATTCAATTTAAAAATATCATTTTCATCATGTGCATTCATATTTTTGGTATGTGCATTTATTGTGTGATTATTTGTTTGCGCTAGATTCGGATACCGGCGTGGTTGGAGCCGAGGACTTATCCGTACACCCGGAACACTGGATTCACGGCAAGTCATTGTTGACTATTTCCCTACAGTATTTGTTGATCATATTGCCGCCTAGATTTCTAAATGATTTACTAGATTTGTTAAATGCATATTATATTAAAATGTAACCATGCTAATTAATTAGGCTAATTAGTTAAATGCCCAGAAAATTTATTATTATCGTATAAACCTGGTCCTTGTCAACCCTAGGACTATATAACTTGTTTATTGCCATTTCATTGGTTAGTTACTCGTTAAATGCTTAGCCCTACTATTTATTGATTATAGTCGTCACTGTTATTTCATGTGAAATGCAATGTTTGAAATGCGTGATTTAAAGACAGTTGATGCTGTCATGTTTGATAAAATGGGACTATTGGGGTACAATAGTTATTGTTATAATGGGAAATTATTTTGGAAAACCCTGATTTGGGTGGATGGTTGTATGGATTGGTGCAAGATGCACGAGAGTCGAGCTCGATGTGGGAACCACCGGATCCTTTAGGACCGAGTCCTTGAGGTAGACAAACTAAGTTCAACGGTCGACCACGAGTCTTTGGTATGGGCGAGCCCTGTTGAGTACCCTTCAAGTTCTTAGTTTGGGCATCTCACTTGGTGGAATAGGGGCGTAGAATCCAGCTAGCACACACAAAGTGTCACGCAGACTATGAACCTATTGGCGCAGAGAGGGGCGGCAACCGAGTACCGACCAGAGGTGGAATCCTTAGCGGAGATGCCTAAGCTAGGAATGAGTTGGTTAAAGACCTTGTGGTGGTTTACTAAGTAAATTACCTCTCGTGGGTAAGCGTGCAACCTCTGCAGAGTGTAGAAGCTGTCTGAACAGCCGTGCCCACAATCAAGGGCGAGCGGCGGAGCGCTGCCTCATGGTAGTCTTTCACCCTTTTGTTTTCAAAATGGCGCTTTAAAGTGAATATTTGTTTTGGGCCTTGCAGCAGACGCTGGAGTGATCATTATTGCATGGCGAGGCCATGAGTTGACAGGCGATTGACCACGAGATATTGATTGACATGGCGGGTGCCATGAGTTGTGAGCGATTGACCACGAGATATATTTAGATTGACATGGCGAGGGCCATGAGTCACGAGGCGATTGACCCTGATATATTCAGATTTACATGGCGGTGCCATGAGCTTATAAACTTGACATGGCGGGGCGCCATGAGTTGACCTTGGTGGGTTAAAACCGGCAGGTAGCCGGAGTTTCAAAAGAAAGAGATTTGTTTCAACTCTTCTTAGCTGTTTTCCATATTTTCAAAGATATAGGAAAATTTATAAATTTGGCTTTCCGCAAATGAAACCTTGATCCCTCCTTTGCTAAAGCCCTCATATGCATATGCCAATTTGGCTTGCGAGTATTTGCACATATACTCACCCTCGCGTTCACTCACGGGGCTGCTCATTCCAACAAGCAGGTTCGGAGTCTCAGAGTTACTATCCGGACGACGTTGAGCCTGAAGATGATGGCTTCGCCGATGGTGTTCAGGACGTGGATTTCTCCGACGCCTAGGATCGCTACTACAGCCTTGCCTGTGGGATTGTATTGGAGTTCTCTTTTGGATTTTACTATGTACCCATGCTTCCGCAGTTGTATGGCCTGCGTGCCAATCTTTTGTATTAAGAGCCTTAATGGCTGCACTCTGATGTAATATTAAATGTTTTAATAAGAATGGTTATGATCCAAGTTCTGAAAATCTGTGTGTACTAGCTACTGATCTAGGGACTAGTACAGTAATGCACAGAAGGGACTCGACTCGTTCAGGCGGGTCCCGACAACCGGCTTGCACTAGATTCTTTATTACAAAGATGATTTCAGGCCAACCGTACCTTTTTGGAATTTTTCAATTTTTTTGGATATTGCCATGAAACTCCAAAGTGTTAGCCTTCGGTTTTTTCGAAAAACAACGAGTTTTCTCAATTCTGGTTCAATACCAGCTGTTAAACCACTTCATCGAACTGTATGCACTTGTTGTCTACATTACGAAGATCATTTCAAGCCAACCGTACCTTTTGGAATTTTTCAATTTTTTGGATATTGCCATGAAAGTCCAAAGGGGATAGCCTTCGGTTTTTTCGAAAAACAATGAGTTTTCTCAATTCTGGTTCAATACAAGCTGTTAAACCCCTTTATCAAACTGTTTGCACTTATTATCTACATTACGAAGATGATTTCAAGCCAACGGTACCTTTTGGAATTTTTCAATTTTTTGGATATTTCCATGGGTTAGCCTTCGGTTTTTTCGAAAAACAAGGAGTTTTCACAATTCTGGTTCAATACCAGCTATAAAACCACTTTATCGATCAGTTTCCGCTTATTTTCTACATTACAAAGATGATTTCAAGCCAACCGTACCTTTTTGGAATTTTTCAATTTTTTTGGATATTGCCATGAAAGTCCAAAGGGGTTAGCCTTCGGTTTTTTCGAAAAACAACGAGTTTTCTCAATTTTGGTTCAATACCAGCTATAAAACCACTTTATCAACCTGTTTACGCTTGTTGTCTGCATTGCAAAGATGATTTCAAGCCAAATGTACCTTTTTGGAATTTTCATTTTTTTGGATATTGCCATGAAAGTCCAAAGGGGTTAGCCTTCGGTTTTTTCGAAAAACAACGAGTTTTCTCAATTCTGGATCAATACCAGCTGTCAAACCACTTTATCGACCTGTTCGCACTTGTTGTCTATATTACGGAGATGATTTCAAGCCAAACGTACATTTTTGGAATTTTCATTTTTCTGGATATTGCCATGAAAGTCCAAAGGGGTTAGCCTTCGGTTTTTTCGAAAAACAACGAGTTTTCGCAATTCTGGTTCAATACCAGCTGTCAAACCACTTTATCAACCTATTTGCACTTGTTGTCTACATTACGAAGATGATTTCAGGCAAAACGTACATCTTTCGAATTTTCAATTTTTTGGGATAATGCCATGAAGAACAAAGGGGTTAGCCTTCTTTTTTTTCTAAAAACAACGAGTTTTCTCAATTCGGGTTCAATACCAGCTGTCAAACCACTTTATCGACCGGTTTGCACTTGATTATTCATTACAAAGATGATTTCAGGCCAACCATCCCATTTTGGAATTTTTCAATTTTTTTGGATATTGCCATGAAACTCCGAAGGGTTAGCCTTCGGTTTTTTCGAAAAACAACGAGTTTTCGCAATTCTGATTCAATACCAGCTGTCAAACCACTTTATCGACCTGTTTGCACTTGTTGTCTACATTACGAAGATGATTTCAAGCCAAACGTACATCTTTGAATTTTTAATTTTTTGGCATAATGCCATGAAAGTACAAAGGGGTTAGCCTTCGGTTTTTTTGGAAAACAACGAGTTTTCTCAATTCTGGTTCAATACAAGCTGTTAAACCATTTTATCGACCCGTTTGCTCTTGTTGTCTGCATTACAAAGATAATTTCAAGCCAAATGTACATTTTTGGAATTTTCTATTTTTTTGGATATAGCCCTGAAAATCCAAAGGGTTTAGCCATCGGTTTTTTCAAAAACAACGAGTTTTCACAATTCTGGTTCAATACCAGCTGTTAAACCACTTTATCGACCTGTTTGCACTTGTTGTCTACATTACGAAGATAATTTCAAGCCAAATGTATATTTTTCGAATTTTCAATTTTTTTGGATATAGCCATGAAAGTCCAAAGGGGTTAGCCTTCAGTTTTTTCGAAAAACAACGAGTTTTCTCAATTCTGGTTCAAAACCAGCTATTAAACCACTTTATCAAACTGTTTGCACTTGTTGTCAACATTACGAAGATGATTTCAAGCCAACCGTCCCAATTTGGAATTTTTCAATTTTTTTGGATATTTCCATGAAAGTCCAATTAAAGGGGTTAGCCTTCGGTTTTTTTGAAAAACAACGAGTTTTCTCAATTCTGGTTCAATACCAGCTGTTAAACCATTTTATCGAACTGTTTGCACTTGTTGTCTACATTACGAAGATGATTTCAAGCCAACGGTACCTTTTGGAATTTTTTAATTTTTTTGGATATTCTGCATGAATGTCCAAAGGGGTTAACCTACGGTTTTTGAAAAACAACGAGTTTTCTCAGTGCGGATCAATACAAGTTTGTCAAACCACTTTATCGACGGTTTGCACTTGATTCTTTATTAAAAGATGATTTCAGAATGGCTGTACCTTTTTGGAATTTTCAATTTTTCAAGCCAAACGTACATTTTTGGAATTTTCAATTTTTTGGGATAATGCCAAGAAAGTACAAAGGGGTTAGTCTTCGGTTTTTTTCAAAAAACAACGAGTTTTCTCAATACCAGTTGTTAAACCACTTTATCGAACTATTTGCACTTGTCTGCATTACGAAGATGATTTCAAGCCAAACGTACATTTTTTGAATTTTCATTTTTTTGGATATTGCCATGAAAGTCCGAAGGGGTTAGCCTTCGGTTTTTCGAAAAACAAAGAGTTTTCTCATTTATGGTTCAATACCAGCTGTCAAACCACTTTAACGACCTCTTTGCACTTGTTTTCTGCATTACAAAGATGATTTCAGGCCAACCGTACCTTTTTGGAATTTTTCATTTTTTGAATATTGCCATGAAAGGCCAAAGGGTTAGCCTTGGTTTTCGAAAAACAACGAGTTTTCTCAATTACGGTTCAATACCACCGTTAAACCACTTTATCGACGGTTTGCACTAGTTGTCTACATTACGAAGATGATTTCGAGCCAAACGTACATCTTTGGAATTTTCAATTTTTTGGGATAATGCCATGAAAGTACAAAGGGTTTAGCCATCAGTTTTTCCGAAAAACAACAAGTTTTCTAAATTCTGGTTCAATACCAGCTGTCAAACCACTTTATCGATCAGTTGACGCTTGTTTTGTACATTACAAAGATGGTTTCAAGCCAAACGTACCTTTTTGGAATTTTTCAATTTTTTGGGATAATGCCATGAAAGTAAAAAGGTGTTAGCCTTCGGTTTTTTCGAAAAACAACGAGTTTTCTCAATTCTGGATCAATATCAGCTGTCAAACCACTTTATCGACTGGTTTGCAATGGATTCTTTATTACAAAGATGATTTCAGGCCAATCGTACCTTTTTGGAATTTTTCAATTTTTTGGGATATTGCCATGAAACTCCAAAGGGTTAGCCTTCGTTTTTGAAAAACAACGAGTTTCCTCAATTACGTTCAATACCGTTTGTTAAACCACTTTATCGAACTATTTGCACTTGTTGTCTACATTAAAAAGATGATTTCAAGCCAACCGTACATTTTTGGAATTTTTCAATTGTTTTGGATATTGCCGTGAAACTCCAAAGAGGTTAGCCTTCGGTTTTATAAAAAACAACGAGTTTTATCAATTCTGGTTCAATACCAGCTGATAAACCACTTTATCGAACTATTTGCACTTGTTGCTTCATTACAAAGATGATTTCAAGCCAACCGTACCTTTTGGAATTTTTCAATTGCTTTGGATATTGCCATGAAACTCCAAAGAGGTTAGCCTTCGGTTTTTTAAAAAACAACAAGTTTTCTCAATTCTGGTTCAATACCAGCTATTAAACCACTTTATCGACCTGTTTGCACTTGTTGTCTACATTATTAAGATAATTTCAAGCCAAACGTACATTTTTCGAATTTTCAATTTTTTTCGATATAGCCATGAAAGTCCACAGGGTTTAGCCTTCGGTTTTTTCAAAAAACAACGAGTTTTCTCAATTCTGGATCAATAACAGCAATCAAACGACTTTATCGACTGGTTTGCACTAGTTGTCCACATTACGAAGATGATTTCAAGCCAAACGTACATCTTTGGAATATTCAATTTTTTGGGATAATGCCATGAAAGTACGAAGGGGTTAGCCTTCGGTTTTTTCGGAAAACAACGAGTTTTCTCAATTCTGGTTCAATACCAGCTGTCAAACCACTTTATCGATCAGTTTACGCTTGTTTTCTACATTACAAAGATGATTTTGAGCCAACCATACCTTTTTGGATATTGCCACGAATGTCCAAAGGGGTTAGCCTTCGGTTTTTTTGAAAAACAACGAGTTTTCTTAATTCTGGATCAATACCAGCTGTCAAACCACTTTATCGACCGGTTTGCACTTGATTCTTTATTACGGAGATCATTTCAGTCAACCATACCTTTTTGGAATTTTTCAATTTTTTTGGATATTGCCATGAAACTCCAAAGGGTTAGCCTTCGGTTTTTTCGAAAAACAACGGGTTTCCTCAATTCTGGTTCAATACCGGCTGTTAAACCACTTTATCGAACTATTTGCACTTGTTGTCTACATTAAAAAGATGATTTCAAGCCAACCGTACATTTTTGGAATTTTTCAATTGTTTTGGATATTGCCGTGAAACTCCAAAGAGGTTAGCCTTCCGTTTTTTCAAAAAACAACGAGTTTTCTCAATTCTGGATCAATAACAGCAGTCAAACGACTTTATCGACTGGTTTGCACTAGTTGTCTACATTACGAAGATGATTTCAAGCCAAACGTACATCTTTGGAATATTCAATTTTTTGGGATAATGCCATGAAAGTACGAAGGGGTTAGCCTTCGGTTTTTTCGGAAAACAACGAGTTTTCTCAATTCTGGTTCAATACCAGCTGTCAAACCACTTTATCGATCAGTTAACGCTTGTTTTCTACATTACAAAGATGATTTTGAGCCAACCATACCTTTTTGGATATTGCCACGAATGTCCAAAGGGGTTAGCCTTCGGTTTTTTTGAAAAACAACGAGTTTTCTTAATTCTAGATCAATACCAGCTGTCAAACCACTTTATCGACCGGTTTGCACTTGATTGTTTATTACAGAGATCATTTCAGTCAAACCATACCTTTTTGGAATTTTTCAATTTTTTTGGATATTGCCATGAAACTCCAAAGTGTTAGCCTTCGGTTTTTCGAAAAACAACGAATTTTCTTAATTCTGGTTCAATACCAGCTGTCAAACCACTTTATCGATTTGTTTGCACTAGTTGTCTACATTACAAAGATGATTTGAAGCCAACCGTACATCTTTGGAATTTTCTATTTTTTGGGATAATGCCATGAAAGTACAAAGAGGTTGGCCTTGGTTTTTGAAAAACAATGAGTTTTCTCAATTCTGGATCAATACCAGCTTGTCAAACCACTTTATCGACCGGTTTGCACTTGATTCTTTATTACAAAGATGATTTCGGGCCAACCGTACCTTTTTGGAAATTTTCAATTTTTTTCGATGTTGCCATGAAACTCCAAAGGGTTAGCCTTCGGTTTTTTCGAAAAACAACGAGTTTTCTCAATTCTGGTTCAATACCAGCTGTGAAACCACTTTATCGACCTGTTTGCACTTGTTGTCTACATTAAGAAAATGATTTCAAGCCAAACGTATATCTTTGGAATTTTCAATTTTTTGGGATAATGCCATGAAAGTACAAAGGGGTTAGCCTTCGGTTTTTTCAAAAAACAACGAGTTTTCTCAATTCTGGTTCAATAACAGCTGTTAAACCACTTTATCGAACTGTTTACACATGTTGTCTACATTACGAAGATGATTTCAAGCCAACCGTACCTTTTGGAATTTTTCAATTTTTTTGGATATTGCCCTGAAAGTCCAATTAAAGGTGTTAGCCTTCGGTTTTTTTGAAAAACAACGAGTTTTCTCAATTCTGGTTCAATAACAGCCGTTAAACCACTTTATCGAACAGTTTGCACCTGTTGTCTACATTACGAAGATGATTTCAAGCCAACCGTACCTTTTGGAATCTTTTAATTTTTTTGGATAGTCTGCATGAATGTCCGAAGGGGTTAGCCTTCAGTTTTTTCGAAAAACGACGAGTTTTCTCAATTCTGGATCAATACCAGCTGTGAAACCACTTTATCGACCGGTTTGCACTTGATTCTTTATTACAAAGATGATTTCAGGAAAACCGTACCTTTTTGGAATTTTTCAATTGTTTTGGATATTGCCATGAAACTCCAAAGGGTTAGCCTTCGGTTTTTTTGAAAAAGAACGAGTTTTCTCAATTATGTTTCAATACCAGCTGTTAAACCACTTTATCGAACTATTTGCACTTGTTGTCTACATTAAAAAGATGATTTCAAGCCAACCGTACCTTTTTGGAATTTTTCAATTTTTTTGGATATTGCCATGAATGTCCAAAGGGGTTAGCCTTCGGTTTTTTCGAAAAACAACGAGTTTTTTCAATTCTGGATCAATACCAGCTATCAAACCACTTTATCGACCGGTTTGCACTTGATTCTTTATTACAACGATGATTTCAGGCCAACCGTACCTTTTTGGAATTTTTCAATTTTTCGAGCTAAACGTACATCTTTGGAATTTTCAATTTTTTGGGATAATGCCATGAAAGTACAAAGGGGTTAGCCTTCGGTTTTTTCAAAAAACAACGAGTTTTCTCAATTCTGGTTCAATACCAGCTGTCAAAGCACTTTATTGACCTGTTTGAACTTGTTGTCTACATTACGAAGATGATTTCAAGCCAACCGTACCTTTTTCAAATTTTTCAATTTTTTTGGATATTGCCATGAAAGTCCAAAGGGGTTAGCCTTCGGTTTTTTTCGAAAAACAACTAGTTTTCTCAATTGTGGTTCAATACCAGCTGTTAAACCACTTTATCGATCAGTTTCCACTTGTTTTCTACATTACGAAGATGATTTCAAGCCAACCGTACATTTTGGAAATTTTTAATTTTTTTGGATATTGCCATGAAAGTCCAACTAAAGGGTTAGCCTTCGGTTTTTTTGAAATACAACGAGTTTTTTCAATTCTGGTTCAATAACAGCTGTTAAACCAATTTATCGAACTGTTTGCACTTATTCTCTACATTACGAAGATGATTTCAAGCCAACCGTACCTTTTGGAATTTTTTTATTTTTTTGGATATTCCGCATGAATGTCCAAAGGGGTTAGCCTTCGGTTTTTTTGAAAAACAACGAGTTTTCTCAATTTTGGATCAATACCAGCTGTCAAACCACTTTATCGACCGGTTTGCACTTGATTCTTTATTACAAAGATGATTTCAGGGCAACCGTACCTTTTTGGAATTTTTCAATTTTTCAAGCCAAACGTACATCTTTGGAATTTTCATTTTTCTTGGATAATGCCATGAAAGTACAAAGGGGATAGCCTTCGGTTTTTTCAAAAAACAACGAGTTTTCTCAATTCTGGTTCAATACCAGCTGTTAAACCACTTTATCGAACTGTTTGCACTTGTTGTCTACATTACGAAGATTATTTCAAGCCAACCGTACCTTTTGGAATTTTTCAATTTTTTTGGATATTGCCTTGAAAGTCCAATTAAAGGGGTTAGCCTTCGGTTTTTTGAAATACAACGAGTTTTTTCAATTCTGGTTCAATAACAGCTGTTAAACCACTTTATCGAACTGTTAGCACTTATTGTCTACATTACGAAGATGATTTCAAGCCAACCGTACCTTTTGGAATTTTTAATTTTTTTGGATATTCTGCATGAATGTCCAAAGGGGTTAGCCTACGGTTTTTTTGAAAAACAACGAGTTTTCTCAATTCTGGATCAATACAAGCTGTCAAACCACTTTATCGACCGGTTTGCACTTGATTCTTTATTACAAAGATGATTTCAGGCCAACCGTACCTTTTTGGAATTTTTCAATTTTTTTGGATATTGCCATGAAACTCCAAAGGGTTAGCCTTCGGATTTTTTGAAAAACAACGAGTTTTCGCAATTCTGGTTCAATACAAGCTGTCAAACCGCTTTATCGACCTGTTTGCACTTGTTGTCTACATTACGAAGATGATTTCAAGCCAAACGTACATCTTTGGAATTTTCAATTTTTTGGGATAATGCCATGAAAGGACAAAGGGGTTAGCCTTCGGTTTTTTCAAAAAACAACGAGTTTTCTAAATTCTGGTTCAATACCAGCTGTCAAAGCGCTTTATCGACCTGTTTGCACTTGTTGTCTACATTACGAAGATGATTTCAAGCCAACCGTACCTTTTGGAAATTTTTTATTTTTTTGGATATTCTGCATGAATGTCCAATGGGGTTAGCCTACGGTTTTTTCGAAAAACGACGAGTTTTCTTAATTCTAGTTCAATACCAGCTGTTGAACCACTTTATCGAACTGTTTGCACTTGTTGTCTACATTAAAAAGATGATTTCAAGCAAGCCGTACCTTTTTGAATTTTTCAATTTTTTGGATATTGCCATGAAACTCCAAAGAGGTTAGCCTTGGTTTTTCAAAAACAACAAGTTTTCTCAATTCGTTTTTTATCGACACATCATGAATGTCCAATGGGGTTAGCCTTCGGTTTTTGAAAAACGACGAGTTTTCTTAATTCTAGTTCAATACCAGCTGTTGAACCACTTTATCGAACTGTTTGCACTTGTTGTCTACATTAAAAAGATGATTTCAAGCAAGCCGTACCTTTTTGGAATTTTTCAATTTTTTTGGATATTGCCATGAAACTCCAAAGAGGTTAGCCTTCGGTTTTTTCGAAAAACAACAAGTTTTCTCAATTCTGGTTCAATACCAGCTACAAAACCACTTTATCGACCTGTTTACGCTTGTTGTCTACATTGCGAAGATGATTTCAAGCAAAACGTACCTTTTTGGAATTTTCATTTTTTTGGATATTGCCATGAAAGTCCACAGGGATTAGCCTTCGGTTTTTTCGAAAAACAACGAGTTTTCTCAATTCTGGATCAATACCAGCTGTCAAACCACTTTATCGACCTGTTCGAACCTGTTGTCTATATTACGGAGATGATTTCAAGCCAAACATACATTTTTGGAATTTTCATTTTTTTGGATATTGCCATGAAAGTCCAAAGTGGTTAGCCTTCGGTTTTTTCGAAAAACAACGAGTTTTGTCAATTATGGTTCAATACCTACTGTCAAACCACTTTATCGACCGGTTTGCACTTTTTGTCTACATTACGAATATGATTTCAAGCCAAACGTACATCGTTGGAAGTTTCAATTTTTTGGGATATTGCCATGAATGTCCAAAGGGGTTAGCCTTCGGTTTTTTCGAAAAACAACGAGTTTTCTCAATTCTGGATCAATACCAGCTGTCAAACCACTTTATCGACCGGTTTGCACTTGATTCTTTATTACAAAGATGATTTCAGGCCAACTATACCTTTTTGGTATTTTTCAATTTTTTGGATATTGCCATGAATGTCCAAAGGGGTTAGCCTTCGGTTTTTTCGAAAATCAACGAGTTTTCTCAATTCTGGATCAATACCAGCTATCAAACCACTTTATCGACCGGTTTCCACTTGATTCTTTATTACAAAGATGATTTCAGGCCAACCGTACCTTTTTGGAATTTTTCAATTTTTTTGGATATTGCCATGAAACTCCAAAGGGTTAGCCTTCGGATTTTTTGAAAAACAACGAGTTTTCGCAATTCTGGTTCAATACCAGCTGTCAAACCGCTTTATCGACCTGTTTGCACTTGTTGTCTACATTACGAAGATGATTTCAAGCCAAACGTACATCTTTGGAATTTTCAATTTTTTGGGATAATGCCATGAAAGGACAAAGGGGTTAGCCTTCGGTTTTTTCCAAAAACAACGAGTTTTCTCAATTCTGGTTCAATACCAGCTGTCAAAGCGCTTTATCGACCTGTTTGCACTTGTTGTCTACATTACGAAGATGATTTCAAGTCAACCGTACCTTTTGGAAATTTTCAATTTTTTTGGATATTGCCATGAAACTCCAAAGAGGTTAGCCTTCGGTTTTTTCGAAAAACAACGAGTTTTCTCAATTCTGGTTCAATACCAGCTACAAAACCACTTTATCGACCTGTTTACGCTTGTTGTCTACGTTGCGAAGATGATTTCAAGCAAAACGTACCTTTTTGGAATTTTCATTTTTTTCGATATTGCCATGAACGTCCACAGGGATTAGCCTTCGGTTTTTTCGAAAAACAACGAGTTTTCTCAATTCTGGATCAATACCAGCTGTCAAACCACTTTATCGACCTGTTCGAACCTGTTGTCTATATTACGGAGATGATTTCAAGCCAAACATACATTTTTGGAATTTTCATTTTTTTGGATATTGCCATGAAAGTCCAAAGTGGTTAGCCTTCGGTTTTTTCGAAAAACAACGAGTTTTGTCAATTATGGTTCAATACCTACTGTCAAACCACTTTATCGACCGGTTTGCACTTTTTGTCTACATTACGAATATGATTTCAAGCCAAACGTACATCGTTGGAAGTTTCAATTTTTTGGGATATTGCCATGAATGTCCAAAGGGGTTAGCCTTCGGTTTTTTCGAAAAACAACGAGTTTTCTCAATTCTGGATCAATACCAGCTGTCAAACCACTTTATCGACCGGTTTGCACTTGATTCTTTATTACAAAGATGATTTCAGGCCAACCGTACCTTTTTGGAATTTTTCAATTTTTTTGGATATTGCCATGAAACTCCAAAGGGTTACCTTCGGATTTTTTGAAAAACAACGAGTTTTCGCAATTCTGGTTCAATACCAGCTGTCAAACCGCTTTATCGACCTGTTTGCACTTGTTGTCTACATTACGAAGATGATTTCAAGCCAAACGTACATCTTTGGAATTTCAATTTTTTGGGATAATGCCATGAAAGGACAAAGGGGTTAGCCTTCAGTTTTTTCAAAAAACAACGAGTTTTCTCAATTCTGGTTCAATACCAGCTGTCAAAGCGCTTTATCGACCTGTTTGCACTTGTTGTCTACATTACGAAGATGATTTCAAGCCAACCGTACCTTTTTCAAATTTTTCAATTTTTTTGGAAATTGCCATGAAAGTCCAAAGGGGTTAGCCTTCGGTTTTTTCGAAAAACAACAAGTTTTCTCAACTCTGGTTCAATACCAGCTGTTAAACCACTTTATCAAACTGTTTGCACTTGTTGTCTACATTACGAAGATGATTTCAAGCCAACCGTACCTTTTGGAATTTTTTAATTTTTTGGATACTCTGCATGAATGTCCAAGCGGGTTAGCCTCGGTTTATTCAAAAACGAGCGAGTTTTCTCAATTCGGATCAATACCGGTTGTCAAACCACATTATCGACCGACTGGCACTAGATTCTTTATTACAAAGATGATTTCAGGCCAACCGTACCTTTTTGGAATTTTTCAATTTTTTTGGATATTGCCATGAAACTCCAAAGTGTTAGCCTTCGGTTTTTTCGAAAAACAACGAGTTTTCTCAATTCTGGTTCAATACCAGCTGTTAAACCACTTCATCGAACTGTTTGCACTTGTTATCTACATTACGAAGATCATTTCTAGCCAACCGTACCTTTTTGGAATTTTTCAATTTTTTTGGATATTGCCATGAAACTCCAAAGGGTTACCTTCGGATTTTTTGAAAAACAACGAGTTTTCGCAATTCTGGTTCAATACCAGCTGTCAAACCGCTTTATCGACCTGTTTGCACTTGTTGTCTACATTACGAAGATGATTTCAAATAACGCGTACATCTTTGGAATTTCAATTTTTTGGGATAATGCCATGAAAGGACAAAGGGGTTAGCCTTCAGTTTTTTCAAAAAACAACGAGTTTTCTCAATTCTGGTTCAATACCAGCTGTCAAAGCGCTTTATCGACCTGTTTGCACTTGTTGTCTACATTACGAAGATGATTTCAAGCCAACCGTACCTTTTTCAAATTTTTCAATTTTTTTGGAAATTGCCATGAAAGTCCAAAGGGGTTAGCCTTCGGTTTTTTCGAAAAACAACAAGTTTTCTCAACTCTGGTTCAATACCAGCTGTTAAACCACTTTATCAAACTGTTTGCACTTGTTGTCTACATTACGAAGATGATTTCAAGCCAACCGTACCTTTTGGAATTTTTTAATTTTTTTGGATACTCTGCATGAATGTCCAAACGGGTTAGCCTACGGTTTATTCGAAAAACGACGAGTTTTCTCAATTCTGGATCAATACCAGCTGTCAAACCACTTTATCGACCGACTGGCACTAGATTCTTTATTACAAAGATGATTTCAGGCCAACCGTACCTTTTTGGAATTTTTCAATTTTTTTGGATATTGCCATGAAACTCCAAAGTGTTAGCCTTCGGTTTTTTCGAAAAACAACGAGTTTTCTCAATTCTGGTTCAATACCAGCTGTTAAACCACTTCATCGAACTGTTTGCACTTGTTATCTACATTACGAAGATCATTTCTAGCCAACCGTACCTTTTTGGAATTTTTCAATTTTTTTGGATATTGCCATGAAACTACAAAGGGGTTAGCCTTCGGTTTTTTTGGAAAACAACGAGTTTTCTCAATTCTGGTTCAATACCACAAACCAGACTTTTCTCATTCGAAAAACAACGCCAATTACGGTTTTAAACCACTTTAAAACTTGTTGTCTAACGAAGTTTTCAAGCCAAATCAATTTTTTGCTCAATACCAAAACAACGAGTTAAACAGTTCAATACCAATTTAAACCATTTATCGACACATTTTGCACTTGCATTGCATTATGAAGATAATTTTAAGCCAAATGTACATTTTTGGAATTTTCTATTTTTTTGGATATAGCCATGAAAATCCAAAGGTTTTAGCCATCGGTTTTTTCGAAAAACAACGAGTTTTCTCAATTCTGGCTCAATACCAGCTGTTAAACCACTTTATCGACCTGTTTGCACTTGTTGTCTACATTACGAAGATAATTTCAAGCCAAATATATATTTTTGGAATTTTCAATTTTTTTCGATATAGCCATGAAAGTCCAAAGGGGTTAGCCTTCAGTTTTTTCGAAAAACAACGAGTTTTCTCAATTCTGGTTCAATACCAACTATTAAACCACTTTATCAAACTATTTGCACTTGTTGTCAACATTACGAATATGATTTCAAGCCAACCGTACCTTCTGGAATTTTTCAATTTTTCTGGATATTTCCATGAAAGTCCAATTAAAGGGGTTAGCCTTCGGTTTTTTTTGAAAAACAACGAGTTTTCTCAATTCTGGTTCAATACCAGCTGTTAAACCATTTTATCGAACAGTTTGCACTTGTTGTCTACATTACGAAGATGATTTCAAGCCAACCGTACCTTTTGGAAATTTTTAATTTTTTGGATATTCTGCATGAATGTCCAACGGGGTTAGCCTACGGTTTTTTCGAAAAACGACGAGTTTTCTCAATTCTGGATCAACACCAGCTGTCAAACCACTTTATCGACCGTTTCGCCCTTGATTCTTTATTACAAAGATGATTTCAGGCCAACCGTACCTTTTTGGAATTTTTCAATTTTTTTGGATATTGCTATGAAACTCCAAAGAGGTTAGCCTTCGGTTTTTTCGAAAAACAACGAGTTTTCTCAATTCTGGTTCAATACCAGCTGTTAAACCACTTCATCGAACTGTTTGCACTTGTTATCTACATTACGAAGATCATTTCTAGCCAACCGTACCTTTTTGGAATTTTTCAATTTTTTTGGATATTGCCATGAAACTCCAAAGGGTTAGCCTTCGGATTTTTCGAAAAACAACGAGTTTTATGATTACAGTTCAATACCGGTGTCAAACCACTTTATCGACCTGTTTGCACTTGTTGTCTACATTACGAAGATGATTTCAGGCCAAACGTACATCTTTGAATTTTCAATTTTTTGGCATAATGCCATGAAAATAAAAAGGGGTTAGCCTTCGGTTTTTTTTGGAAAACAACGAGTTTTCTCAATTCTGGTTCAATACCAGCTGTTAAACCATTTTATCGACCTGTTTGCACTTGTTGTCCGCATTATGAAGATAATTTCAAGCCAAATGTACATTTTTGGAATTTTCTATTTTTTTGGATATAGCCATGAAAATCCAAAGGGTTTAGCCATCGGTTTTTTCGAAAAACAACGAGTTTTCTCAATTCTGGTTCAATACCAGCTGTTAAACCACTTTATCGACCTGTTTGCACTTGTTGTCTACATTACGAAGATAATTTCAAGCCAAATGTATATTTTTGGAATTTTCAATTTTTTTGGATATAGCCATGAAAGTCCAAAGGGCTTAGCCTTCAGTTTTTTCGAAAAACAACGAGTTTTCTCAATTCTGGTTCAATACCAGCTATTAAACCACTTTATGAAACTGTTTGCACTTGTTGTCAACATTACGAATATAATTTCGAGACAACCGTACCTTCTGGAATTTTTCAATTTTTCTGGATATTTCCATGAAAGTCCAATTAAAGGGGTTAGCCTTCGGTTTTTTTTGAAAAACATCGAGTTTTCTCAATTCTGGTTCAATACCAGCTGTTAAACCATTTTATCGAACTGTTTGCACTTGTTGTCTACATTACGAAGATGATTTCAAGCCAACCGTACCTTTTGGAAATTTTTAATTTTTTTGGATATTCTGCATGAATGTCAAACCGCTTTATCGACCGTTTCGCACTTGATTCTTTATTACAAGGATGATTTCAGGCCAACCGTACCTTTTTGGAATTTTTCAATTTTTTTGGATATTGCTATGAAACTCCAAAGAGGTTAGCCTTCGGTTTTTTCGAAAAACAACGAGTTTTCTCAATTCTGGTTCAATACCAGCTGTTAAACCACTTCATCGAACTGTTTGCACTTGTTATCTACATTACGAAGATCATTTCTAGCCAACCGTACCTTTTTGGAATTTTTCAATTTTTTTGGATATTGCCATGAAACTCCAAAGGGTTAGCCTTCGGATTTTTCGAAAAACAACGAGTTTTCGCAATTCTGGTTCAATACTAGCTGTCAAACCACTTTATCGACCTGTTTACACTTGTTGTCTACATTACGAAGATGATTTCAGGCCAAACGTACATCTTTGAATTTTCAATTTTTTGGCATAATGCCATGAAAATAAAAAGGGGTTAGCCTTCGGTTTTTTTTGGAAAACAACGAGTTTTCTCAATTCTGGTTCAATACCAGCTGTTAAACCATTTTATCGACCTGTTTGCACTTGCTGTCCGCATTATGAAGATAATTTCAAGCCAAATGTACATTTTTGGAATTTTCTATTTTTTTGGATATAGCCATGAAAATCCAAAGGGTTTAGCCATCGGTTTTTTCGAAAAACAACGAGTTTTCTCAATTCTGGTTCAACACCAGCTGTAAAACCACTTTATCGACCTGTTTACACCTGTTGTCTGCATTACCATGATGATTCCAAGCCAAACGTACAATTTTGGAACTTTCAATTTTTTGGATATTGCGGTGAAAGTCAAAGGGGTTAGCCTTCGGTTTTTGGAAAAACAACGAGTTTTAGCAATTCTGGTTCAATACCAGCTGCCAAACCACTTTATCGACCTATTTGCACTTGTTGTCTACATTACGAAGATGATTTCAGGTAAAACGTATATCTTTGGAATTTTCAATTTTCTGGGATAATGCCATGTAGAACAAAGGGGTTAGCCTTCGTTTTTTTCGAGAAACAACGAGTTTTCTCAATTCTGGTTCAATACCAACTGTCAAACCACTTTATCGACCAGTTTGCACTTGATTATTTATTACAAAGATGATTTCTGGCCAACCGTACCTTTTTGGAATTTTTCAACTTTTTTGGATATTGCCATGAAACTCCAAAGGGTTAGCCTTCGGTTTTTTCGAAAAACAACGAGTTTTCGCAATTCTGGTTCAATACCAGCTGTCAAACCACTTTATCGACCTGTTTGCACTTGTTGTCTACATTACGAAGATGGTTTCACGCCAAACGTACATCTTTGAATTTTCAATTTTTTGGGCTAATGCCATGAAAGTACATAGGAGTTAGCCTTCGGTTTTTTTGGGAAAACAACGAGTTTTCTCAATTCTGGTTCAGTATCAGCTGTTAAACCACTTTATCGACCTGTTTGCACTTGTTGTCTACATTACGAAGATGATTTCAAGCCAAACGTACATCTTTGTTTTCAATTTTTTGGATAATGCCATGAAAGCCCAAAGGGTTAGCCTTCGTTTTTTTCGATGTTTTCAATTCGTTCAATACCACCGTTAAACCACTTTATCGACCTGTTTGCACTTGTTGTCTACATTACGAAGAAAATTTCAAGCCAAATGTACATTTTTGGAATTTTCAATTTTTTTGGATATAGCCATGAAAGCCCAAAGGGGTTAGCCTTCGGTTTTTGAAAAACAACGAGTTTTCTCAATTACGGTTCAATACCATTTGTTAAACCACTTTATCGACTGACTTGTTGTCTACATTACGAAGATGATTTCACCAACTTGTACATCTTTGTTTTCAATTTTTTTGATACATTCATGAAAGAAAGGGTTAGCCTTATTTTTCAAAAACAACGAGTTTTCTCAATTCGGTTCAATACCAATTTGTTAAACCACTTTATCGAATTTTTGCACTTGTTGTCTTTTTACGAAGATGATTTCAAGCCAACCGTCAATTTTTCAATTTTTGGATATTGCCATGAAACTCCAAAGGGTTAGCCTTGGTTTTTGAAAACAACGAGTTTTCTCAATTCGTTCAATACCACCGTCAAACCACTTTATCGACTGTTTGCACTTGTTGTCTACATTACGAAGATGATTTCACGCCAAACGTACATCTTTGAATTTTCAATTTTTTGGGATAATGCCATGAAAGTACAAAGGGGTTAGCATACGGTTTTTTTGGAAAACAACGAGTTTTCTCAATTCTGGTTCAATACCAGCTGTTAAACCACTTTATCGACCTGTTTGCACTTGTTGTCTACATTACGAAGATGATTTCAAGCCAAACGTACATCTTTGAATTTTCAATTTTTTGGGATAATGCCATGAAAGTACAAAGGGGTTAGCCTTCGGTTTTTTTGGAAAACAACGAGTTTTCTCAATTCTGGTTCAATACCAGCTGTCAAACCACTTTATCGACCTGTTTGCACTCGTTGTCAGCATTACGAATATGATTGCAAGCCAAATGTACATCTTTGGAATTTTCAATTTTTTGGGATAATGCCCTGAAGTGCAAAGGGGTTAGCCTTCGGTTTTTTCAAAAAACAACGAGTTTTCTTAATTCTGGTTCAATACCAGCTGTCAAACCACTTTATCGATTAGTTTACGCTTGTTTTCTACATTACAAAGATGATTTCAAGCCAACCGTACCTTTTTGGAATTTTTCAATTTTTTTGGATATTGCCATGATTGTCCAAAGGGGTTAGCCTTCGGTTTTTTCGAAAAACATTGAGTTTTCTCAATTCTGGTTCAACACCAGCTGTAAAACCACTTTATCGACCTGTTTACACCTGTTGTCTGCATTACGAAGATGATTTCAAGCCAAACGTACAATTTTGGAACTTTCAATTTTTTGGATATTACGATGAAAGTCAAAGGGGTTAGCCTTCGGTTTTTCGAAAAACAACGAGTTTTCGCAATTCTGGTTCAATACCAGCTGCCAAACCACTTTATCGACCTATTTGCACTTGTTATCTACATTACGAAGATGATTTCAGGCAAAACGTATATCTTTGGAATTTTCAATTTTTTGGGATAATGCCAAGAAGAACAAAGGGGTTAGCCTTCGTTTTTTTTCGAAAAACAACGAATTTTCTCAATTCTGGTTCAATACCAACTGTCAAACCACTTTATCGACCGGTTTGCACTTGATTATTTATTACAAAGATGATTTCAGGCCAACCGTACCTTTTTGGAATTTTTCAACTTTTTTGGATATTGCCATGAAACTCCAAAGGGTTAGCCTTCGGTTTTTTCAAAACAACGAGTTTTCTCAATTCAAATACCAAATGTCAAACCACTTTATCGACCGAGGTTGCACTTGTTGTCTACATGGCGAAGATAATTTCAAGCCAAATGTATATTTTTGGAATTTTCAATTTTTTTGGATATAGCCATGAAAGCCCAAAGGGTTAGCCTTGCCAACGAGTTTTCTCAATTACGGTTCAATACCAATTTGTTAAACCACTTTATCGACTGTTTGCACTTGTTGTCTACATTACGAAGATAATTTCAAGCCAAATGTACATTTTTGAATTTTCAATTTTTTGGATATAGCCATGAAAGTCCAAAGGGTTAGCCTTCGGTTTTTGGGAAAACAACGAGTTTTCTCAATTCGTTCAATACCAATTTGTTAAACCACTTTATCGACTTGCTTGCACTTGTTGTCTACATTACGAAGATAATTTCAAGCCAAATGAATATTTTTGGAATTTTCAATTTTTTGGATATAGCCATGAAAGTCCAAAGGGTTAGCCTTGATTTTTGAAAAACAACGAAGTTTTCTCAATTACGTTCAATACCAACTATTAAACCACTTTATCGAACTATTTGCACTTGTTGTCTACATTACGAAGATGATTTCAAGCCAACCGTACTCTTCTGAATTTTTCAATTTTTCTGGATATTTCCATGAAAGTCCAATTAAAGGGTTAGCCTTCGGTTTTTTGAAAACAACGAGTTTTCTCAATTCGTTCAATACCACCGTTAAACCATTTTATCGAATGCTTTGCACTTGTTGTCTACATTACGAAGATGATTTCAAGCCAATTTTCAATTTTTTGGATATTGCTATGAAACTCCAAAGAGGTTAGCTTCGGTTTTTTCGGAAAACAACGAGTTTTCTAAATTCGTTCAATATCACCGTTAAACCACTTTATCGAATTGCTTGCACTTGTTGTCTACATTACGAAGATAATTTCAAGCCAAATGAATATTTTTGGAATTTTCAATTTTTTTGGATATAGCCATGAAAGCCCAAAGGGGTTAGCCTTCGGATTTTTCAAAAACAACGTGTTTTCTCAATTTCAGTTCAATACCAAATTGTTAAACCACTTTATCGACTGCTTGCACTTGTTGTCTACATTACGAAGATGATTTCAAATAAACGTACATCTTTGAATTTTCAATTTTTGGGATAATGCCATGAAAGTACAAAGGGTTAGCCTTCGGTTTTTTTGGAAAACAACGAGTTTTCTCGATTCTGGTTCAGTACCAGCTGTTAAACCACTTTATCGACCTGTTTGCACTTGTTGTCTACATTACGAAGATAATTTCAAGCCAAATGTACATTTTGGAATTTTCAATTTTT
Source organism: Raddia guianensis (assembly GCA_036346415.1). Lineage (NCBI taxonomy): Eukaryota > Viridiplantae > Streptophyta > Magnoliopsida > Poales > Poaceae > Raddia > Raddia guianensis. Next base: position 120,411 of record CM070534.1, read on the forward strand.
TGGATATAATATGAAAGCCCAAAGGTTTAGCCTTCGGTTTTTCGAAGACAACGAGTTTTCTCAATTCTGGTTCAATACCAGCTGTTAAACCACTTTATCGAACTGTTTGCACTTGTTGTCTACATTACGAAGATAATTTCAAGCCAAATGTAAATTTTTGGAATTTTCTATTTTTTTGGATATAGCCATGAAAATCCAAAGGGTTTGGCCATCGGTTTTTTCGAAAAACAACGAGTTTTCTCAATTCTGGTTGAATACCAGCTGTTAAACCACTTTATCGACCTGTTTGCACTTGTTGTCTACATTACGAAGATAATTTCTAGCCAAATGTACATTTTTGGAAATTTCAATTTTTTTGGATATAGCCATGAAAGTCCAAAGGGGTCAGCCTTCAATTTTTTTGAAAAACAACGTGTTTTCTCAATTACAGTTCAATACCGACTATTAAACCACTTTATCAAGCTGTTTGCACTTGTTGTCTACATTACGAATATGATTTCAAGCCAACCGTACCTTTTGGAATTTTTCAATTTTTTGGATATTGCCATGAAAGTCCAATTAAAGGGTTAGCCTTCGTTTTTTGAAAACAACGAGTTTTCTCAATTCCGGTTCAATACCAATTTGTCAAACCACTTTATCGACACTGTTTGCACTTTTTTTATATTACGGAGATGATTTCAAGCCAAACATACAATTTTGGAATTTTCATTTTTTGGATATTGCCATGAAAGTCCAAAGGGTTTTTTCAAAAACAACGAGTTTTCTCATTACGGATCAATACCATTTGTCAAACCACTTTATCGACACATTATTTTTTTTATATTACGGAGATGATTTCAAGCCAAACATACATTTTGGAATTTTCATTTTTTGGATATTGCCATGAAAGTCAAAAGGGTTAGCCTTGGTTTTTTAAAACAACGAGTTTTGTCAATTCGTTCAATACCGGTGTCGAACCACTTTATCGAATCGGCTTGCACTTGATTCTTTATTACAAAGATGATTTCTAGCCAACTATACCTTTTGGAATTTTTCAATTTTTTCGATGTTGCCATGAAACTCCAAAGGGTTAGCCGGTTTTTCAAAAACAACGATTTTCTTAATTACGTTCAATACCGGCTATCAAACCACTTTATCGAATTGTTTGCGACTTGTTGTCGACATTACGAATATGATTGCAAGCCAAATGTACATCTTTGAATTTTCAATTTTTGGGATAATGCCTTGAAGTACAAAGGGTTGTACCGGTTTTTCAAAAAACAACGAGTTTTCTTAATTACGGTTCAATAGCGACTATCAAACCACTTTGTCGATTAGTTTACGCTTGTTTTCTACATAACAAAGATGATTTGAAGCCAACCGTACCTTTTAGAATTTTCAATTTTTTGGATATTGCCATGATTGTCCAAAGGGTTTAGCCTTCGGTTTTTTTTTGAAAAACATTGAGTTTTCTCAATTCAGTTCAACACCACCAGTAAAACCACTTTATCGAATTGCTTACACCGTTGTCTCGGATTACGAAGATGATTTCAAGCCAAACGTATAATTTTGAACTTTCAATTTTTGGATATTGCGATGAAAGTCAAAGGGTTAGCCTTCGGTTTTGAAAAACAACGAGTTTTTGCAATTACGTTCAATACCACCTGCCAAACCACTTTATCGACCTATTTGCAATTTTTTGGGATAATGCCATGAAGAACAAAGGGGTTAGCCTTCGTTTTTTTCCAAAAACAACGAGTTTTCTCAATTCTGGTTCAATACCAGCTGTCAAACCACTTTATCGACCGGTTTGCACTTGATTAATTATTACAAAGATGATTTTTGGCCAACCATACCTTTTTGGAATTTTTCAACTTTTTTGGATATTGCCATGAAACACCAAAGGGTTAGCATTCGGTTTTTCAAAAACAACGAAGTTTTCGCAATTATGCGTTCAATACCAAATTGTTAAACCACTTTATCGACTTGTTTGCACTTGTTGTCTACATTACGAAGATGATTTCAAATAAACGTACATCTTTGAATTTTCAATTTTTTGGGCTAATGCCATGAAAGTACATAGGAGTTAGCCTTCGGTTTTTTTGGGAAAACAACGAGTTTTCTCAATTCTGGTTCAGTATCAGCTGTTAAACCACTTTATCGACCTGTTTGCACTTGTTGTCTACATTACGAAGAAAATTTCAAGCCAAATGTACATTTTTGGAATTTTCAATTTTTTTGGATATAGCCATGAAAGCCCAAAGGGGTTAGCCTTCGGTTTTTTCGAAAAACAACGAGTTTTCTCAATTCTGGTTCAATACCAGCTGTTAAACCACTTTATCGACCTGTTTGCACTTGTTGTCTACATTACGAAGATGATTTCTGGCCAACCGTACCTTTTTTGAATTTTTCAACTTTTTTCGATATTGCCATCAAACTCCAAAGGGTTAGCCTTCGGTTTTTTCGAAAAACAACGAAGTTTTCTCAATTACGTTCAATACCGTACCGTTAAACCACTTTATCGACTGCTTGCACTTTTTGTCTACATTACGAAGATGATTTCAAGCCAAACGTACATCTTTGAATTTTCAATTTTTGGGATAATGCCATGAAAGTACAAAGGGTTAGCATTGGTTTTTTTGAAAAACAACGAGTTTTTCAATTTGTTCAATACCACCGTTAAACCACTTTATCGAGATGTTTGCACTTGTTGTCTACATTACTGAAGATGATTTCAAGCCAAATGCACCTTTTGGAATTTTCAATTTTTTGGATATTGCCATGAAAGTCCAATTAAAGGGGTTTAAACAACGAGTTTTCTCAATTACGTTCAATACCAAATTTGTTAAACCATTTTATCGAGCTGTTTGCACTTGTTGTCTACATTACGAAGATGATTTCAAGCCAACCGTACATTTTGAAATTTTCAATTTTTTCGATATTGCCATGAATGTCCAAATGGGTTAGCTTACGGTTTTTTTCAAAAACGATGAGTTTTCTCAATTCGGTTCAATATCATTTGTTAAACCACTTTATCGACTTGTTTGCACTTGATTCTTTATTACAAAAGATGATTTCAAGCCAACCGTACCTTTTGGAATTTTTCAATTTTTTGGATATTGCCATGAAACTCCAAAGGGTTAGCCTTCGGTTTTTTCAAAAACAACGAGTTTTCTCAGTTTCGGGGATAATGCCATGAAAGTACAAAGGGGTTAGCCTTCGTTTTTTTGAAAACAACGAGTTTTCTCAATTCGTTCAATACCAAATTGCCAAACCACTTTATCGAATTGCTTGCACTCGTTGTCAAGATTACTTAATATGATTGCAAGCCAAATGTACATCTTTGGAATTTTCAATTTTTGGGATAATGCCCTGAAGTGCAAAGGGTTAGCCTTCGGTTTTTCAAAAACAACGAAGTTTTCTTAATTCGTTCAATACCATTGCCAAACCACTTTATCGATTAGTTTACGCTTGTTTTTCTACATTACAAAGATGATTTCAAGCCAACCGTACTTTTTGGAATTTTTCAATTTTTGGATATTGCCATGATTGTCCAAAGGGGTTAGCTTCGGTTTTTTCAAAAACATTGAGTTTTCTCACTTCGTTCAACACCACCAGTAAAACCACTTTATCGACTGCTTACACCTCGTTGTCTCAGATTACGAAGATGATTTCAAGCCAAACGCATAATTTTGGAACTTTCAATTTTTGGATATTACGATGAAAGTCAAAGGGTTAGCTTTTTTCAAAACAACGAAGTTTTCGCACTTCGTTCAATACCAAAGGGTTAGCCTTCGGTTTTTCAAAAACAACGAAGTTTTCGCAACTCGTTCAATACCAAATTGCCAAACCACTTTATCGACCTATTTGCACTTGTTATCTACATTACGAAGATGATTTCAGCAAAACGATATCTTTGAATTTTCAATTTTTGGGATAATGCCAAGAAGAACAAAGGGTTAGCCTTCGTTTTTTTTCGAAAAACAACGAATTTTCTCAATTCTGGTTCAATACCAACTGTCAAACCACTTTATCGACCGGTTTGCACTTGATTATTTATTACAAAGATGATTTCAGGCCAACCGTACCTTTTTGGAATTTTTCAACTTTTTTGGATATTGCCATGAAACTCCAAAGGGTTAGCCTTCGGTTTTTTCGAAAAACAACGAGTTTTCTCAATTCTGGTTCAATACCAGCTGTCAAACCACTTTATCGACCAGGTTGCACTTGTTGTCTACATGACGAAGATAATTTCAAGCCAAATGTATATTTTTGGAATTTTCAATTTTTTTGGATATAGCCATGAAAGCCCAAAGGGGTTAGCCTTCGGTTTTTTCGAAAAACAACGAGTTTTCTCAATTCTGGTTCAATACCAGCTGTTAAACCACTTTATCGACCTGTTTGCGCTTGTTGTCTACATTACGAAGATGATTTCAAGCCAAACGTACATCTTTGAATTTTCAATTTTTTGGGATAATGCCATGAAAGTACAAAGGGGTTAGCCTTCGGTTTTTTTGGGAAAACAACGAGTTTTCTAAATTCTGGTTCAGTATCAGCTGTTAAACCACTTTATCGACCTGTTTGCACTTGTTGTCTACATTACGAAGATAATTTCAAGCCAAATGAATATTTTTGGAATTTTCAATTTTTTTGGATATAGCCATGAAAGCCCAAAGGGGTTAGCCTTCGGATTTTTCGAAAAACAACGTGTTTTCTCAATTCTGGTTCAATACCAGCTGTTAAACCACTTTATCGACCTGTTTGCACTTGTTGTCTACATTACGAAGATGATTTCAAGCCAAACGTACATCTTTGAATTTTCAATTTTTTGGGATAATGCCATGAAAGTACAAAGGGGTTAGCCTTCGGTTTTTTTGGAAAACAACGAGTTTTCTCGATTCAGTTCAAGACAATTGTTAAACCACTTTATCGACCTGTTTGCACTTGTTGTCTACATTACGAAGATAATTTCAAGCCAAATGTACATTTTTGGAATTTTCAATTTTTTTGGATATAGCCATGAAAGCCCAAAGGGGTTAGCCTTCGGTTTTTTCGAAAGACAACGAGTTTTCTCAATTCTGGTTCAATACCAGCTGTTAAACCACTTTATCGAACTGTTTGCACTTGTTGTCTACATTACGAAGATAATTTCAAGCCAAATGTAAATTTTTGGAATTTTCTATTTTTTTGGATATAGCCATGAAAATCCAAAGGGTTTGGCCATCGGTTTTTTCGAAAAACAACGAGTTTTCTCAATTCTGGTTGAATACCAGCTGTTAAACCACTTTATCGACCTGTTTGCACTTGTTGTCTACATTACGAAGATAATTTCTAGCCAAATGTACATTTTTGGAAATTTCAATTTTTTTGGATATAGCCATGAAAGTCCAAAGGGGTCAGCCTTCAATTTTTTTGAAAAACAACGTGTTTTCTCAATTCTGGTTCAATACCAGCTATTAAACCACTTTATCAAACTGTTTGCACTTGTTGTCTACATTACGAATATGATTTCAAGCCAACCGTACCTTTTGGAATTTTTCAATTTTTTTGGATATTGCCATGAAAGTCCAATTAAAGGGGTTAGCCTTCGTTTTTTTTTGAAAAACAACGAGTTTTCTCAATTCTGGTTCAATACCAGCTGTCAAACCACTTTATCGACCTGTTCGCACTTTTTTTTATATTACGGAGATGATTTCAAGCCAAACATACAATTTTGGAATTTTCATTTTTTTGGATATTGCCATGAAAGTCCAAAGGGGTTTTTTCGAAAAACAACGAGTTTTCTCAATTCTGGATCAATACCAGCTGTCAAACCACTTTATCGACCTGTTCGCACTTTTTTTTATATTACGGAGATGATTTCAAGCCAAACATACATTTTTGGAATTTTCATTTTTTTGGATATTGCCATGAAAGTCAAAAGGGGTTAGCCTTCGGTTTTTTCGAAAACAACGAGTTTTGTCAATTCGGGTTCAATACCAGCTGTCGAACCACTTTATCGACCGGTTTGCACTTGATTCTTTATTACAAAGATGATTTCAGGCCAACTATACCTTTTTGGAATTTTTCAATTTTTTCGATGTTGCCATGAAACTCCAAAGGGTTAGCCTTCGGTTTTTTCGAAAAACAACGATTTTTCTTAATTCTGGTTCAATACCAGCTATCAAACCACTTTATCGACCTGTTTGCAGTTGTTGTCAGCATTACGAATATGATTGCAAGCCAAATGTACATCTTTGGAATTTTCAATTTTTTGGGATAATGCCTTGAAGTACAAAGGGGTTAGCCTTCGGTTTTTTCAAAAAACAACGAGTTTTCTTAATTCTGGTTCAATAGCAGCTATCAAACCACTTTATCGATTAGTTTACGCTTGTTTTCTACATAACAAAGATGATTTGAAGCCAACCGTACCTTTTTAGAATTTTTCAATTTTTTTGGATATTGCCATGATTGTCCAAAGGGGTTAGCCTTCGGTTTTTTTGAAAAACATTGAGTTTTCTCAATTCAGGTTCAACACCAGCTGTAAAACCACTTTATCGACCTGTTTACACCTGTTGTCTGGATTACGAAGATGATTTCAAGCCAAACGTACAATTTTGGAACTTTCAATTTTTTGGATATTGCGATGAAAGTCAAAGGGGTTAGCCTTCGGTTTTTCGAAAAACAACGAGTTTTTGCAATTCTGGTTCAATACCAGCTGCCAAACCACTTTATCGACCTATTTGCAATTTTTTGGGATAATGCCATGAAGAACAAAGGGGTTAGCCTTCGTTTTTTTCCAAAAACAACGAGTTTTCTCAATTCTGGTTCAATACCAGCTGTCAAACCACTTTATCGACCGGTTTGCACTTGATTAATTATTACAAAGATGATTTTTGGCCAACCATACCTTTTTGGAATTTTTCAACTTTTTTGGATATTGCCATGAAACACCAAAGGGTTAGCATTCGGTTTTTTCGAAAAACAACGAGTTTTCGCAATTCTGGTTCAATACCAGCTGTTAAACCACTTTATCGACTTGTTTGCACTTGTTGTCTACATTACGAAGATGATTTCAAGCCAAACGTACATCTTTGAATTTTCAATTTTTTGGGATAATGCCATGAAAGTACAAAGGGGTTAGCCTTCGGTTTTTTTGGAAAACAACGAGTTTTCTCAATTCTGGTTCAATACCAGCTGTTAAACCACTTTATCGACCGGTTTGCACTTGTTGTCTACATTACGAAGATAATTTCAAGCCAAATGTACATTTTTGGAATTTTCAATTTTTTTGGATATAGCCATGAAATCCCAAAGGGGTTAGCCTTCGGTTTTTTCGAAAAACAACGAGTTTTCTCAATTCTGGTTCAATACCAGCTGTTAAACCACTTTATCGACCTGTTTGCACTTGTTGTCTACATTACGAAGATGATTTCAAGCCAAACGTACATCTTTGAATTTTCAATTTTTTGGGATAATGCCATGAAAGTACAAAGGGGTTAGCCTTCGGTTTTTTTGGGAAACAACGGGTTTTCTCAATTCTGGTTCAGTACCAGCTGTTAAACCACTTTATCGACCTGTTTGCACTTTTTGTCTACATTACGAAGATAATGTCAAGCCAAATGCACATTTTTGGAATTTTCAGTTTTTTTGGATATAGTCATGAAAGCCCAAAGGGGTTAGCCTTCGGTTTTTTCGAAAAACAACGAGTTTTCTCAATTCTGGTTCAATACCAGCTGTTAAACCACTTTATCAAGATGTTTGCACTTGTTGTCTACATTACGAAGATGATTTCAAGCCAACGGTACCTTTTGGAATATTTCAATTTTTTTGGATATTGCCATGAAAGTCCAATTAAAGGGGTTAGCCTTCTGTTTTTTCGAAAAACAACGAGTTTTCTCAATTCTGGTTCAATACCAGCTGTTAAACCATTTTATCGAACTGTTTGCACTTGTTGTCTACATTACGGAGATGATTTCAAGCCAACCGTACCTTTTGAAATTTTTTAATTTTTTTCGATATTCTGCATGAATGTCCAAATGGGTTAGCCTACGGTTTTTTCGAAAAACGATGAGTTTTCTCAATTCTGGATCAATATCAGCTGTCAAACCACTTTATCGACCGGTTTGCACTTGATTCTTTATTACAAAGATGATTTCAGGCCAACCGTACCTTTTTGGAATTTTTCAATTTTTTGGATATTGCCATGAAACTCCAAAGGGTTAGCCTTCGGTTTTTTCAAAAAACAACGAGTTTTCTCAATTCTGGTTCAATACCAGCTGTCAAAGCACTTTATCGACCTGTTTGCACTTGCTGTCTACATTACGAAGATGATTTCAAGCCAACCGTAGCTTTTTCAAATTTTTCAATTTTTTTGGATATTGCCATGAAAGTCCAAAGGGGTTAGCCTCGGTTTTTTCAAAAAACAACGAGTTGTCTCAATTCTGGTTCAATACCAGCTGTGTGTGTCAACACATTGAAACTAGACAACCGATGATTCCAGCATATCACATCAAACTGGTAAACTGTTCTTCGGCTGCTTAATTTGTTGTTTGACCTATCGTGCTGCCTTCGGTGATATGGTTTTTTAGTGGGGTTGTTCGGTTTGCCTGCAAATAGTTCAATCTAGCCTAGTTGGTACAACGTTGATCTATTTGGTTGCCTGAAGTCACAATAGCGGTCAGACTGGGCTCATGCAACAATCCTGTAACAGCCATGCTAAGTAGATAAGGTGGAATTGACCGGGGTCTAGCTCGCTGGGTGAAAGCACTCACCAGTCACCCCTCCCATTCACCTCCAACGCCCTCCCTGTTGCTCCCCTCCCGCCACCGCATTTCCTCCCATCCTGTATCTCCTTCCTACCTCCCCTCTCACCGCTGCAGCAGCCACACCCATCCCGCTCCCCTTCGGTGTTGTGTCCTCCCGCTACCGCATCTTCTTCTCTCGCGTCGCCTCTACATCTCTTCCCTTTCGGTTGCCGTCATGGAATCTCCTCCCTACCACTCCTCTCGCGCTGCCTCTGCATTTCCACATTTGTGCTACATCATACGAACAAATGTCCTCCAAGCACTAGCTAGCAACCTCAAAGCCGGTAGTGCTAAGCTGGCTTGCTGATTTTTTTATTTTTTATTTTTTGGTACACTGGCTTGCTGTGGCCGAGCGCTCCAGCGAGAAGCACGACGGAACAAGTTTCCATCCGGTTTTTCCCGAAATAACCGATGCCAAAACTGTGCTTCGCTGTGAACCGACAAAACCGGTCAAGCCGAGCGACATCTCTGACCTGTTCACCTCTCTCCTTCTTCTTCCTCCTCCTCCGTCCCCACGCGCTCCGCATCCATGCCAATTCCACCAAACCAAGCCAAGCCAAACCATACCAAACTTGATCCTCCTCCTTCCTCCGTCTCCCCGCCATTCGCGCCACCACCAATTCCAATTCCAATTCCTTCCCCGCCTACCATGCCATTAGCTGACTACTGACTAGCTCCCCTTCTTCTTTATCAGCACCATAGCCATAGCCTGCACCACCCCCGAACAAGAAGAGCTCCGTGATTTGGAATGGCCTCGATCCGGCGGCCGCACTCGCCGGCCAAGCAGCAGCACCTCCTCCGCCACCACCACCCCTTTGCCTCCTCCTCCCCTCCCTCCTCCCCGCTCCGCCACTCCTCCTCCTCCCCACGGACGCACCACCACCTCGCCCACCCCCACCCCTTCCTCTTCTTCTCCCGCCGCCCGCTCCCGCGCTTCGCCGCCTTCTTCCTCCTCGGCTCTTTCCTCGGCCTCCTCCACTTCCTCTCCCACCTCCCCCTCCGCCCGCACCTCCCCGTACCAAACGCCTCCGACCTCCCCACCCACCACCACCACCCCTCCGCCGCCGACCGCAAGACGCTCATCGTCGTCACCCCCACGCGGGCCAGGGCTGCGCAGGCCTACTACCTAAGCAGGATGGGCCAGACGCTGCGCCTCGTGCCCCCGCCTCTCCTCTGGGTCGTCGTCGAGGCTGGCAAGCCCACGCCCGACGCCGCCGCGGCGCTCCGCCGCACCGCCATCATGCACCGCTACGTCGGCTGCTGCGACAAGCTCGCCGCCGCTACCAACGCCTCCTCCTCCATCGACTACCGCCCGCACCAGATGAATGCGGCCCTAGAGTTGGTGGAGAACCACCGCCTCGATGGCATCGTCTACTTCGCCGACGAGGAGGGCGTCTACTCCCTGCAACTCTTCGACCGCCTCCGCCAGATCAGGTACCACCTGCTCAATTCTCGCTCTCAGATTCAGTGTTATGCTTACGAAAAGTGCAACCTTTCCTGGACCAGTAAATCTTTAAGGTCATTTGTAATTGTTCTTGTCTTAAGATTAGAGTCCTTTGCTTATGCTGTTAGGTGCCAAAGTTATTCTTGTATCTAATCATATGAGAAAGACCGAACCATCTTTTTTTTCTTGATATGCTTTCTGAAACTGAGATATAAAGGCTGAAACTTTATGGAACGCATTGCAAACTTTCTTCTGCTATGTGAACAATGGGCATTAAAAGTCTTACTATTCGCAACGCCGCAGAGATTCGGGTTCAGTAGCATCAATGATCCCTTTGCTTTTAGGTTGTCATTGGGTAATTTAATACTAGTAATTGATCCACCATTTAAGAAAGTTCTTTCCTACAACAGCAGCTATGTATTGGTCTGCCAAGCAAATATTCAGCTGGGTGTATTGCGTTCAATCCTTATGTTTGTGTCACCCGATAAAAGTCGGGTACTCTATGTAGATCAAGTTACTGACTTGTTTCTGCTGTGTAAACTCTGTCATGATTAGGAGGTTTGGCACATGGCCTGTTCCTGTGGTCTCTGAAAATAAAAATGGTGTGGTGATGGAAGGTCCTGTGTGTAAACAGAACCAAGTCGTGGGATGGCATACAGATACAAGTGAGGATCGCAACAAGCTCCGGAGATTTCATGTTACTATGTCAGGTTTTGCATTTAACAGCACGATGCTCTGGGACCCCAAGCTGAGGTCCCATTTGGCCTGGAATTCAATCCGGCATCAGGACATGGTGAAAGAGGGTTTCCAAGTAAGTGAATTGTTTCGTCTTGATTCACGTGAGTTACGTAGCATGTTCTTCATGGTTGAATAGACCACTACATTCTTCCTACGTATTCTGAAGAATCTATGTAGTTATTGTATCAAAATTTATTTCTGTTCGTACTACTATACAGACGTCAATATGTGCAAATTCAAAAAGAAATAAAAAACAAGATAGCAATGGAAAAATATAAGACTAAAAAATAGCCCTCTGTGGCCATAAAACACATGGTGAACACCCAAATGGTTGACCTTTTTGCGCCCCTTGTTTGGACTTTGTTTTCAACTCCAAGACATTTCTGCTTGTAGTATAACATCTGAGATGCTTGTTACTTTGTAGGGAACCACGTTTGTGGAGCAGCTAGTGGAGGATGAAAGCCAGATGGAAGGCATACCTGCTGACTGCTCCCAAATATTGAATTGGCATGTGCCATTTGGATCAGAGAATCTTGTCTATCCTAAAGGATGGCGAGTTGGAACTAATCTGGATGTGATTATTCCTCTTAAATAGTATTACCAGCCATGTTCATCAAAGCACTGACTCCTCTGACAGGTTCGTTTTTACTTTATTGTTATTGTGCCTTGCCAACTCTGCTTTGGCTCTTACATCTGGATTTTTAGTTCCCCAGTTATCACATTCTTCAACTTGACACTAGCTCCATGGAGCCTAGGTTCCATGATCCATTACCAATAGATTTGCGTTGAGATTTGTGCTGTTTGATATTTGTATTTTATATCCCACTATATATATCTACACAAAGGAGTTATTTGGTTACATTTCCTCTTATCTCTTGTATTCCAAGTACACTTGCTCCACAAAATCACAGAAAATGTGCCATCTAAGGGCTCACTGTATTAAGTAATTAATTGCTTTTGGTTGTGACTCCTTTGAATTTTGATCTATCCTATGTCCTTGTTGATGGTATTATGTTTGGCACAACTGTCTCACTATGACTACGGGACTATGATTAAAAAACATATGTTTTATATCATTTGTGTATTTTTTGCCATGCCACTTCTTTTCGGGGAAAACACTATAATTTAAAAGTTTGGGGAAAAATAATTTTGCAAACTTTCAAAATTTTGCACCTGAATTACCAAGATGAATGATTGCAAACATGATCAAATTGGTAACAAGGCTATGGTTGAATAACTAAATGGAACTCAATTAATTCTTGTTTATCTTTATTGTCGAATGTCCAAAATAGACACAATGTAGTTTGCAGTTCATCACTGCTATAGTGCTATGATGCTATACTTTTCACTTCTCATCTATGTTTTTACGTATTGATGCCGGACTCGACAACCCTGCTAATCTCATGCACTTATAGTTGGTGCTGGACTCTTCAATCCTGCTAATCTCGTGCACTAATAGTTGCTACGGTGTTTCAGGCATATATATACTGTAGCAGTTAATCCTTGAAAAAAAACTTGACAAAGAAGAACGGTTCCAGGTTGACTACATACGAGAAGCAGATCTTGAGAAAAGAAGACTCGAGGTGTTGCTGCATATCGTGTGGAATCTCTTCTTTAGTGCTCCCAAACACCAACTGCTGGGAAATATTTTGTAGGATCAGGAATTAGTAATTTGTCATTTTCTTTGCCATGTATATTTTCATCATGTAGCCATTTGTATTCTTTTTCTTTCAGTTCAAAAGCCAAAGGGCGATTTGTATACAAATCTTATATATCTTTTGCTTGAACAAACATAGCTTTTGGAGTTTAAATAAAAAAATATCTTTATTTTTGTTAGTACCGAGGTATTGTAAAGTTCGGGTGATAAGCTATCATTTCAGAGCATGACGTATCAGATAAACATAAATTGGAAAATAAATATGTTCTGTACAACCATGCTGAACGCAGGTATTCGTGTTAACAAAACGTTGGGCTGGACAGTCCAGATGGAAAATTACCTAGTGAGTTAAGCGTTTGCTCACACCATAAAAAGCCTTGTAGAAAAAACATGAAAAGCCGTAAAAACCAGGTGCTGGAAATCCTTATATGTTAGAATTAACGTCATATTAGCTAAGTCAACATTATGAATAAAATTGCGATAATAAGCTGCAAGGATGCTGGTGCTTCTGTAACATCAGAACTCAAGAACCACTGTCTACAAAATCCATGCAACATGAGATTGCACATCATGTCACCGCAAGTTTGCAATCCTAATATAGCCACATGGTGATGGAACCAAATACATTCATATTACAACTTGTCCCGTACAAAAAAGCATTGATCTAATCTCAAGCTATGATTTCATATAAGGGTCTCACATCCAATCAGCGGATCATCAAGCCTTGCATCCCCTGTGTCCCATCTTCAGTCACTTTGTTTGCTTGGATTGTGCTTATAGCATTAGCAATGTTTCCCTGGAGAATTTTCAAAGAAATCAGAATTATTTGCACCATGAACTTCTTAAGGTTTTGAGTATCAGTTCACTAAGAGGTTTACCCTCCAAACTCCAAGCTTTGCACGCAGACTCTGCCACTGTGGCATCGCAAAGATCCTCTCAGTATGCCGACTGAAGTTACACATCAGACCATGTATCAACCAGAAAGAACAACACTATGTAACATGAACAAAAGGATGGCAAATTAAGTCCTATAGTGAATACCTGACAATGGCAACCTGATTAAGCTGATCAATTTTGCAATCCAATATCTTGCATGAAATTGCTTTCACGATCCAAATTTCGACTTCATTATCATTGATCTAGCAAAGCATTACAAACGTTAACAATAAGTTCAGCAACTGAGCAATGAAATCATGAAATGGCAAGATGAAATAGTAAATTACCTGCAGTGCGTCTGTGATTGCAGAATAAGGGATTTCCCCAGAGCAGTGGCTACTCAGATCAAGTAAAGACATTAATCGCATCTTGGTTATGCACTCCTCATGAACAAGACCTGTCAATTGTTCATCATCAGATATCCATCAAAGAGATGAAGCCAATGCACATGCCAAAAAATGTACCCTTAAGGAAAGAAATAAATCATTTGTATTGGTTCGCAGAGGAACATACCGTATTCTTTGAGCATGGTGGAGTTTGCAGTTTGGAAGTCAAGATAGGAATTGAGCCTCTGAGTAAGGAATATATTTAAAAGCTTGTAAACTGATTGATACTTCTCATCATTCTTGAGCTGTGCAACAGCTGGCATATCAAGCAGATCACACTGCGATAACAGCGTATTTCCATTAATCCAGGGCATTAATTGAAAGTATGCAACAGCACGATGTAACGCAATTTCATATGTATAGTTTTTCAAGATTCAAACTTGGTAACAACTTGTAGTTTCACAAGTGGTGATGACAGAAGAGCCACGGTCATATTAATGCAGTAGTGGCACTGGCACAAGTTGGTAGTAGAACATAAGTCCATAATCCTAGATAAACATGCTAATAGCTATGTCAACTTGCTCAAGGCATAACCAGACAAATCCATGATTGAGAAGATACAGTGAGCACAAACACAGGCGGAGTACATGTAAGCAGAAATTTAGTGTATCACTGCTCGTGAAAGAAATACCAGTTGCGTTAATTAACTAAGATTAAGTTCAGCGCTGACTGATGATCCAAATTGGCATTTGGTAGTTTAATATGAGAATGACATGCCACATCACGACTTTGCTGGAGGAACAATGGCGCGTAGCTTACAGAAATGAACCTGTAAAGCTTTATAGCCCTCAAAATTTTTCACCACAAAGATGATAGCTTACAACAGGGATGTAAATTGGAGTAAAGAAATACCTGATAGAGATCGGACGATTTCACAAACTCAATAATTGCTGCGACACTTTCTTCCTTTGCATCACGGATTGCATCGGCATCATCAGATCCCTTGAAGGTGGCCAGGTACTTATTCAGAAAGTTGAAGTGCTCTTTGCTCATGCTGCAAATCATTAAAAGATGGAACAACATCAATGTAAAATCATGCCTGGTGCGTAGTTGATAAGCAAGTAAAGAACAATGTGCGCCGCACCCCCTGTGGTCTTTAAGGATCCTGGCGATGGCAAGGAACAGCTCTCTCTGCTCCAAATGGCCAATGCCCCAGTCGGCGACGAAGCTGTCGATGTTCTTAAACGTGGGGATGATGCAGTCGGCAGCTTTGCCTGCGGTGGCGAGCTGAAGTGCCTTCCGGTAGACGAAGGCCTTGCCGTAGGGGCTCCCAAGCAAATTGTACAGGCCGAACAGGCTACACAAGGAGAGGAGAACGACAATTAGGAAAGGAGCAGGCTTGGATCCAAGGCACAGGAGAGAGACAGTGCTTACACTTTGAGGCGCAGTGCCGGCTTGTCGTCGGGCTGGTGGGTGAGCTTGGCGCAGATGAGATCGGTGATCTGGAGGGCCTCATCCTCGGATCCGGCCTTGGTGACGAGGCTGCAGATGATGGCGAGGACGCACTCCAGATCTGGAGAGCAAAGGGTCAGGTTGGAGGTGGAAGGAGAGAGCGCGCGCGCGCGCGTAAGGGGTGGGGTGGGGTGCTTGCCTTTGTCGGGGACGCGGGGGGAGACGAGGAGGAGGTCGGCGGACGCGAGCATGAGGGACGCCATGTCGAGCCAGCGGCCGGCGAGGATGTGCTGCTGCGCCTCCACACAGAGGCGGGTCACCTCCGGGTCGGCGACGTCGGGGCCCGCGTCGGCCCAGGCGAGCTCCGCCATAAAGCGCACCACCGCCAACATGGGCTCCTCCTCCGTGGTGTTCACGATGGTCGCCATCGCCGCCGCCGCCGCCGCCGCCGGAGGAGAGGGGAGGGGAGGGGGAGGCACCAACTGAACTGAAAGGGGTGAAAGAAAACCCTAAAACCCGACGCGGCGGTAATTCCACGACCACAATCTTTTGTTTTACAGAAATCTCCACGGTCCTGCAGAGTTTACCGGTGATCCATCTTACGATTTCCGAATTGCAATTTGCAAGCAACCACTAAAAGTAAACTTAAAAATGCAAAAAACATTCTAATATTCTTTATCAGGATTAGCCTAGTCAGCTTAGTCATATATCCACCGATAAAACTCGTAGCATAAGATAAATCAGGACCAGAATAAATCATGGCATACATTAGTGAATCAACATTAAAATTGACGGCGTGTTCTCCGCTCAACCACCGCGGATCACACCCCCTGGCGATTTCTAATCATAGCCAACTCGATCAAGCTCGATTCGATTCGAAGTCGGGCACAAAAAGGAGCGACTCTCATTTACCCAGTTCGGATTTCTCATGGTAATAGTTCTCTCTGCGAGCCTTATTTTTTTCTCGATTGTGGTTGAAAGGAATGTGTTTACTGAGGTATTTTCCATGCACCAATGCTCCATTCCCCTCTTCCTCTCTCTCCTCTTCTTTTATACAAGCTTTGGGTCACGGAGAGAGCCGAGAGAGTAAGCGATGACAATGCTCTCAAGATACATCGACAAGACACGACAGAAGAGACAAAACGTGCTGCTACTCCACGCCAAGCAAGCCTCGCCTCGCGTGCCAGAAGTTGCCTCGACCAGATAGTCACACCGGTGAGTCTGTGGGCGGGAATACCCCACGGCCTCCTCGACACGGGCGGCCTCCTCAAGCAAACCTTCTCTCACGGCCAATTCTTCTCACACGGCCGACAAATTTCCGGACTGCAAGGGTCATCAGAAGCGGTAATCATTTCTTCCTCTGTCTATCCACGCGTGATGTCTCATTAAATGCGCTTCGTCCTTCGCGGCGGGCCTTCGTCCCAAGACTCATTCGCAATGCTCCTCGCCGCTGGGGCCTCGCTGGTCTCGGAGGGCTCGCCCACGCACCCGCCGGCGTGGGGCCCTCATCTCACCGTCGGAGGGCTCGCCCGCGCGCCGCCCGCCCGTGGGGCCTCGCTTTGCCTTCAGGAGCCGCCCGCGCGCGCTTTGGTGCGTGGGGCCCTCACCTGCCTTCAGGGGCTCGCCACGCCCACTTTGGTGCGTGGGGCCTCACCTTGCCTTGAGGGGCTCGCCCACGCGCCTCCTCTGAGGGGCTCGCCAGCTGAGGGCCTTGCTCGCCTCTTTGACGCGTGGGGCCCTCCCGGCCTCTGAGGGCTCGCCATCGCCATTGGGCCTTGCTCGCCCGCTGACGCGTGGGGCCTCCCGACCTTCCTAGGCCTCTTTGTACCCGGTATTTATTACAATCGACAAGTAGCCGGGTCCACCATGATACGCGAACCGTCACAGATACTTTTCCATTTCTTTGTGCGGCGGAGACGAATCGTGGGGAGCCACCACCGTGGCGTACCAGACGCTGATTCTCCACCGCACACGATTTTCCATGGGGAACCACGCCTTTTCGGAAACCAAAAACGCGGGGCAATGATGGCGCCCAGCTGCGTGGAGGCGGAATCAAACCGTCACGCTTCGCTTCCCCACGCCTATAAGTATTTCACTCAAAGCCGCGGCCAATCCTTCCGCGACGCTAAGTCTTCACGCCGTCCATTGCCTTCTTATTGCTACCACAAAGATCCTCGCTAATCGCCACCAAGCCTTTCGCCAAATACCACCGCCAAATTTTCCATGGCTCCCAAGCGCCAAAAAGCCGCCGGATGCCGCACCATCTTCGGAGCTGCTCGCCGCTTCCACCGTCGATGAGGATCGGTGGCGCGGCTTCAGTCTTCGTGCCACCGACCGCCGCCCGGTTCCGCGCGGCACCATCGCGCGAAGTCCTCGCGCCACGGGAGATCGTGACCTTCTCTGGCGTCTTTGGCGGGCCTTGTCCCGCCGACTCAATTCTTTTGGGGTGCTGCGCCCACGGATCCAGCGGCGACCTTGTTCCCAACTCAATCATGGCCTCGTCATCTTCGCCCACCTCTGCGAGATGTTCGTGGGGCGATGCGAACCTCCCGCCTGGCGCCGACTCTTCGTCTTGCACACGGGCTCGCGCCGAGCGCGGTTGAGTCAGCTATTTGCGCGCTCGCGTCACCTCCGCTTTTATCCTCGCCATGCGGTCAAGTCCAACTGGAAGGATCGGCACCGGCGAGTGGTATCAGACGGAGGACTCCGGTGCCGCGATTTATCTTGCCCTTCCCGACGATCGCGGAGCCTACCGCCGACCGGGAGCCCGGCAGACGATCTTGCGAAAGCACGAGGCGATGGCGGCGCGCGATTGCCGAGCTCCGCCGCCAGGGCTCACCGAACCCACGGGTGGCGGACTTTTTGCGCGCCGTCTTTGCCCGCTTGCTTGAGGGCGCGCCTCACCGACGTACTACGGCGACAACGACGGACCCAGATCGCTTTTGAGGTGAATACCTCGCGCTTTTTGGGTTTCGTACCTTCTTTCTTTCCATTTTGGCTAACGATCGACTTTTGTCGCTTCTTCTTTGGGTGTTCACCGATGGGAACGTCTTGGGCGACGTGCTCGGATCGGTGGCGGGCTCTCGACCACGCCGACCGGCGACATCGCCTCGCTGACGGGCATCCGCCCCTCTGCGATTGGGACCTGGAGGCAAGAACCTTACTTGCAAAGCGTTGCCCTAACGGAGGTCTCTCGGTCTGCGGTCCAAGTGGCGGGGACCATCTGCAGATCCATGAGCCGCCTCGACGACCGCCCAAGCTTCGCGGCCGCTGCTTTGCTCTGCCGTGGTTGCCGACTCGCCAAGGCTCTCGGGAAGCGCCATCATCCTTGTTGCCGACGACGACGACGACGAGAGGAGGGGGCGAGCCAAGAGAGCGCGCCTTCCGGGCTTCCGCCGCCACCGCGGCTCAATCGTGGGGCTCTTGCTACCGCCGCCGCTCATTCCACCGGGCCAGAGCGCGGCGACTCATCAGAACTGGCGCCGCTGCGCAGTTTCTTCCTCTCCTACGCCGACGCCTCCTGCGCGGCGCTGTTGTTGCCATTGGCGCTCCACCACCGCACCGCTTCGCGCCAAGACAAGCGTTCGTTCGACGGCGGTGACAGCGATCGCGATCAGCGCCGCCACCGCCGCCGCAGAACAAGCGATTTGAGCTCCCTTCAGCTTTAGCCTTCGGCGCACCGCTTCAGTTGGCTTTCCTGCGCTTCGCGACATTTCGCGTGGGGTTAGCATGCTACACGGTTTTGGCATACTGAACCTGTTTGTCCCTCCCAGAACAGACGGACGCTGGAGCATCGAGCTCCGCCCACGCGACTTCGCCACTTTCTACCGCCTCCGCTTCCTTCGACGGAGGTCGCTCACGGCAGCGGAGAGTTGGCGGCGGCGGCGGAGAACCCTCTCGCCACTCGCCACGGCCTTTGCCGCCATCTCGGCCGTGACCGCCGGCGTGGCGTTCCTTTGAGGCGCCGCACCTCTCCCGCACTGGCGACGCGGGAGAAGCCTTGCCTTGGCGGAGCGGTTCACCGGCGAATCGCGGCGCCGCCTTGGCCAAGAAACCGCCGCGAAGAGGCGATGACCAGCGAGGTCAGCGCAGCCTGCCGCCGCCGCGCTCGCCGCCAAGCGATCAAGACCTTCGCTGGAGCACTTCGAAGCGCCCGGTCCCTCGCCGACATGCCGCAGACCGCCATCATGCGGCTTCCGGACGCCTCGCATCCACTGGAGTTTCCTGCATCCCATTGGAGAGGCGGACGGCCTTGATCTGTTGGCGCCGTGGGACGAGCCGCCGAAGCCTCGTGACGCTCCTTCCGGCGGCGCTGCGGACGCGAGCGATCGAAGACGGTCGCCAAGGCGCTCGGCGCTGTGGTTCATCTTGGGCAATCGTTTTGCTCGAGACGCGCGTTTGATCTCGGCGCCACCATCGGGAGTTTTGGCGCGGCTGGACGGTTTGAGCGGTAGCGCTGGTTGACACCGCCGCCGACCGCGTGTCCATGATGGGGGCGCCGCTCCGCGGAAGATTTAAGGCCGGGAGGAGAAGCGAGACTCCCCTTTTTTGCCTTGTAATTGTTGCCTATCAATGCAAACAAACTTTTGCTCTTTTGTTGTGAGTCTCACTTGAACTTCGCACAACTTTAACTTGCGAAATTGAATTGGGGCACCCGGCCGCCAAAGGTTTTAGACTGAACGTTCTGCCGCAAGTGAGCGCTGTTTCCTTAGGCATCTGGTTACTTCAACCCTTATGGCCTCTCGCAACCCGACTTAAACATTACGTGGCGAGCGCTTAGCTTCCGGAAGTGGTCTAGTCGCTGGTGCCGCCGTTGGCGCATTGCCTAGACCGAGCCGACACACCAGGCTAGAGCCCGTCTTCCGTCCGCCGCCTCACCAACAGAAGTTATAAGCGTTTGCCTTTGCAACTAAGGGGCCATCAGCCATAAGTACTTTCGCTACCAGCTTTCGACAGAATGTTTTCTAACAGACCTTTCTAAGGCTAAGCCACTGATCGCCAAAAAGCTTTAGACAGAGCTTTCTGTTGAAAGTGAGCGCTTTTTCCTCAGGCATCTGGTTACTTCAACCCTTATGGCCTCTTTATGAACCGACCCTAGACATCGCGTGGCGAGAACTTAGCTTCCTGAAGTGGTCTAGTCGCGGTGCCACATGGCGATTGCCTAGACCGAGCCGACACACCAAAGCTAGAACCCGCCTTCCGTCAACCGCCTCGCCCAACCGCGAGTCGTGGCGTTAAATCCTTACAACTAAGGGCCATCTGTCTTGAGTACTTTTTCGCTACCGACTTTCAATGTATGCTTTCTAACAGACTTGAGGCGAAAAAAAACAGATGCCCACAAGGAGATAGAACTTATCTCTTATTGAAGATGGCTTTGTACAACGCACCCAAAGGCGAAGCGAAGGAAGAAGACTCGCCGCGGCTCAAAGGAAGGCCCAAAAAGGAAACTCTTGGATCTGCTACCTCACGGTAGAACTTCCTCACCGCCGACGTTCCAAGTGTTCGCCAATTCGACCGTCCTCGAATCGAGCTGGACCGAGCTCGGGCGGAGATCGAGACCACCTTGAAGGGCCTCCCACGGGGAGACAGTTTGTTGCGCCCGCATGCGCTTGATTTTCTGCGAACGAGGTCGCCTAACGCCGTGTTCTCATACACACCGCCTTGCTTGATAATCGGCCTTTCCTTGATACTTGGCGGCCGGATCGCCGCCACATCTCGGATCTCCTCCAGAGATTTACTTCATCCCGACGCCGGTCGAGGTCTTGGTCTTCGCTGAACGCCGCCACTCTTGGGAGTCGGCGAGCTCGATGGGAGCACCGCCTCGAGCCATACATCGTGAAGAAGGGGTCTCGCCGGTGGCTCTGTTGGGAGTTGTCGCGGCGCCCACAATCTGGTGGGAACTTCTTCCGCCGCTTGCCACGCTTCTCCAGCGGTCGAACGCCTTTGTCTTGAGCCCTTTGAGTACTTCCGTTCGCCGCTCCACTTGCCCATTGCTCTTCGGATCGCGAACGGAGGCAAAGCACGCTTTGGTACCCAACTCTTCGCACCATCTTGGAAATCAGCGCTTTTGAACCGAAAGCGCCGTTGTCGATGATGATTACATTGGCGACATCAACCGGACGAAGATGCTCTTCATAAACTTGATAGCCGCTGCGGATGTGATCGCCGGGACCGGCGAGGCTTCAACCCACTTAGTGAACTTGTCGATGGCGACGAATAGATGAGTATATCCTCCGGTCGCCCATGAACGGGCCTGAATGTCAAATTTCGCATCGCGAACGGCGGAGAGAGCGGAATGGTTTGCGGCGCTGGGCGGTCGGTGGATCTGCTTAGCATGAAATTGGCACGCCGCATCTCCTCACCACGAAGGCATCACGAGGGCGAGAGGCCAATAGAAACCGTGGCGCTTTCCCAACCAACGCCTCACCTCAATGGCTCCGCGACATGCCTCCATGGATCTCGAGAGAATTTCACTCCCGCTTCCCGAGTGACGACTTCAAGAGAACTCCGTTTGCGCCTCGGCGATCTGGTCCCCACCTACTGTATGGCGCTTGGCCTTGGCGCTATCTTCTCGGCCGACGCGTCATCGTCGGGATCACTCCATCCCGCAGTAGGCTAGGATCGGATCCATCCATCGACCTTCCGGGACGAGTGTGACGACGTTACAGACATTGCCGCCGACGACTCCGCTTTGGCGGCGTTTCCGCCTCAACCGCCTCGGCGGTTCTTCCTCCTCCTCTATCCGGGGCTGCAGCGAGATCGGTGACGTCTCCTCGAGGCGGGGCTGCGTCGAAAGCGTCGTCCCGCCAGAATTGGGGTCTGCGACGGACGGTCACAGTAAGTCTTTCTTCAAAGACCCGGCCGAACAGTGCCCTTGACGAGGCAATGCTGGGCGAGACATCCGCCATGTAGTTGTCACGGCGAGGATGTCGCAAGCCCAACCCTCAAAGTGCCGCTCAACCGGCGTACCTCCGCGGTAGGCCGCCATGACGGGATCCGGCGGAGAAATCCTTCCTCGCTTGGTTGATGACCAGAGAGAATCGCCTTTACTTGTAGCCGCGGATGCCAAGGGTCGGCCACCCCGAGCCCGGCGATCCTTCATACTCGCGACGTTGTTGGTGGCGCGAAGTCAACACCACCAGTGCGACGACATCGCCGGTTGGAGACACCAGACGACGCCATTGACCCCTCCGGTGAACGAGCCGTCGAAGAAGAGAGTCCACGGCGAGGAGGCTGGGTATCTTCGGCCGAAGTCCGCCGAGTCCACTCGCTAATGAACTCCGCGAGCTTGCCTTTGATGGCCACTCGGGGCGAATTTGAGATCGAATTCCGCCACTCCATGGCCACTTGGCAGCGTCGACCCGTCGCCTCGCGGTTGAAGAGGATCTCCGCAGGGATACTTGGTCAACATCGTGACTTCTCGCCCCTAAGTAGTGGCGTAGCTTTCGGGATCTTTGTCGACCTGGCGTAGAGCATCTTCGGTGCTGTGAATACCTTGTTTCGACGTCGTGGAGGACCTTGCCGACGTAGTAAATGGGCGCTGACGCCCTCTCTTTCCGCCACCAAGACTGCGGCCGACCGCTGGGGTTTGCCGCGACGTAGAGGATCAACGGCTCGCTGGTCTGGGGCGACCAACGCAGGCGGGAGGTAAGATACTTCTTCAGTGTCGAACGCCTCCTGCGCCTCCGCCGTCCACTCGAATTGGTTGGTCTTCTTTAGGAGCTTGAGCGGTGGGAGGCTTTTATCCCCAGCGAGCTATAAGCGGCCAGGGGAGGTCAAGCGACCCACCAAGCACCGCATCTGCCAAGTCGCGTCGGGGCTTCATGTTCTCGATCACTGCGATCTTGTCGGTTCGCCTCAATCCCCCTCGGGAGACGAGGAATCCCAAAGTAGCTTGTCTGACGGAACGGCGAACACGTATTTCTCGGATTAAGCTTGA
The DNA here is from genome assembly GCA_036346415.1 of Raddia guianensis. Lineage (NCBI taxonomy): Eukaryota > Viridiplantae > Streptophyta > Magnoliopsida > Poales > Poaceae > Raddia > Raddia guianensis. The sequence continues at coordinate 143,668 of CM070534.1, forward strand.
TGCGATTTCCTCGAGTTGGTGAAGGTTTCTTCCGGTCGCCGATCAACTCCTCCGCCTTCTTGGACTTCACTACGGATCGTCGACGACACCTCCGTGTTCCGCCCTATCTGGGGCGGTGAGCGATATGCATGGCCCGCCGATAGGTTGGGCCCGCATTCTTCGATCAACGCCATCCTTGTATAGCGATGAGACGCCCATGGGCGAACGGCGCGTCTTGTCTTCATCTTCTTCGCCATGCTAATCTGGTGGTACCCAGTGCGCATCCGTAGCACACTGCCGCACCCGCAGCTTGAGTCGGCGATGAGATCGATGCGGGCGCGGTACGGATCCTTCGCACGCCTTTGTTGAGGTCGGTGAAGTCCACGCACATCCTCCAACGCCTTGATTTCTTAGACGAGGACGGGTTCGCGAGCCACAGGATGGGCGACATCTGCGGACGCCCCGCCCTCTAAGAGCTTGTCCACCTCTGGCGGATAACTTCGGCGCTCCACCGATCGCTTCGGACCTTCGCAGATGACGGTCGCGCCGGGAACGCCGCCAATTTGTGCTCAATCACCTCCACGGGACCCCACCATGTCGGACGGTTGCCACGCAAACACGTCTGCGTTAGATCGAGGGAAGGAGACGAGCGCGCTTCCTATTTGGCGCCGAGAGGCGCCCACCGAACGGTCTTCGCTGGTCTCGACTTCGCCAGGAGACCGCTTTAACCTCCGCGGACGAACCGGGAGGCACGGGTCTCGCCGGAGGAGCTCCCAGTCGAAGCCTCGGCCTTCAGACCGACGCGCGCCACGCGAGGGCGTCCTTGTCGCAGCGGGCGCCTCCGGCGATCCACTTTCAAACGATGGGGCGGTGGCCGGGATCTTCACCACCATGTACGCATAGTGGCACACCGCCATGAACACGGTCGGCGCCGGCCGACCTAGGATGGCGTTGTAGGGAGGTCAAGTCCGCCACCTCTAACTCGAGCATCTCGGTGCGGAAGTTGTCGAGCCTCCGAAGGTTACCGGAGATCGACGCCCAGTGACGGACTCGGCCCGGCGCAATGTCAAGAATGGGAGCGCCGGGCGAAGCTCCGCTGCTTTGATCTGGGCGCCATGCGCGATTCGGCGACGGGAGGTTGAGGAACTCCTCCGTCTACCAAAGACCGCCCTAGCCTTACATTCCGGACCGTGGGTGCAACCACGATCGGAGATGCCAGGCGGGCGATGCTTGGTTGGGTGATCGGCTCGATCGAACGCGATCGGTCACTCCGACCACGCCACCGCCTCGTCGACCCAAAGCCGCACGCGGCGCGCGCACCTCCCTCATCGCCACGCTTAAAGCTAGCGTGGGGCGGATAGGTAGCCGAACCTCCGTGGATGACGGCAACCTCGCGACTCCCTGCTGAAAACCAAGCGGCCGCTTCCTTGCCCTTGCCATCGCCGGACGCTGCTGCTGCTGCTCGTGGACTCGCTTGTCCACCATCTTGCCGACGACATGGCAATCGCCGTCGTGGGGAGTTGTTGCGGTGAATGGGACGAGAGGGCCTTCCGTCCCACTCACGGGCGATGATCTCGCCCTTCGTCATGGCCGCGGGCCGTCGCGGCCACGGCGATCGCCGTAAGCCGCCGCCTCGGCCGCCCTTACGGGGACCGTACCGCCGGCGCCCGCGATCTCCTCCTCTTTTCGCCCCATACGCCCATTGCGCGGTCATGGCTGCGATCGTCGTCGTCGTCGTCGCGCTCGGCGGCCATGACCTGCCGGTCTCGGCCGCTTTGCGCTTCTTCTTGTCCTTGCCGCGGGGTTCCTCGAGGTTCGGCCTCGCCGCCCAGGGTGGCCCCGCCCAAGACAAATGGGCGGATGCGAGCTCTCAAGAAGGCGCACTTGGCGCTAAGGTGAAAAGCTCCTCCGTCGTCTTGATCTTGCGGTGGCCATCTTCTCTTTGACCTTAGGGTCTCGGCGCCTCTCTGAATGCCATGACCACGGCGTCGATGGAGATGTCGAGGATAGTGTTGCGGACTGACCGTGAGCGCCGAATATAGTCGCGGCGACTCTCCTTTCTTCTCGCTCCACGCTTGTGGAGGTCGTCTTCTACCCCGGCTGCTCGAAGGTGCCACGAAGTTGGTGACGAAGAGCTCCGAGAGCTCCTTCCATGACCCCACGGACTCGGGGCAGTTCATGAGCCACGAGGGCTCGCGGTGAGGACCGCGGGAAGTAGTTCGCGAAACCTTCCCGACCCTTCATCGGTTGCATTACCGTCGTATAGATCTGCAAAAATTCATCGGGGTTGGTGGAGCCGTCGTATTTTTCGATGGGGCCGGACGAAACCGTTCGACCATCGACGCGGCGCAGACTCCTTAGAAAAGCGCGGCACCCAACGTCGGGAGCCTCTGCTCTGGGCGCGTCCTCGCCTGCCGCCCGTCGCTTAGGCGGCGCCGAAGAAGCGCCACCCTCATTTGCCGGGCAGCTCAGGAACCCTCTTGTCGTCCTCCCAAGACGGGCGGCGGCAACATGTCGCTCGCCTTCGGTCGCGACCCTGCGAGCTTGTCACGCAGTCTTCTCCATCTGGCAGTGGCGGTCCTCCGATGGGACCGGAGATCGCGCCACTGCTACTGCCTGCCGCCGAGCCCCGTGGGTCGCCGCTCTTGTCGTCTTAGCCCGCCCCCTCACCAGAGATCTCGCGAGAGAGCGCGAGGGCAACAAAGAACGGAGGACGCGGAAAAGCGGTTCCCCGCCCGAAACTTGCACCACGCTGCGGGCGGCGTCATCACGTGAGCCAAGTGGCCAACCACGGCGCCGCCGGGAGTCCGGAGTTACCGGAACGGTGGGTTTTCAGCAAGGCCTCGGCCGCGTGGAGGTTCTGTCTTTGGAGTGCACTCCTCCAAGGCCGAGCACCGCCTAACTTGGCCGAGGCGGCCGCTTTCGCCAGGCTCCAACCCTAGGCGGGCGGCCACCGCCGGGTGATCCACCGCCATCGCCATGGCCGACTCCGTGGCCACAGCTCTAGCGGTCGCTTCTCGCACCATCGCGATCGCTTTGCTCCGCCATCGCCTCTGAAGAAGGGTCAAGAGCTTGAACCGATGCTAGCGCTCCCCACTGGCGCGCCCGACGGCGTGTTCTCCGCTCAACCACCGCGGATCACACCCCGGTCGATTTCTAGTCTGCTAGCTAACTCGATCAAGCTCGATTCGATTCGAAGTCGGGCACAAACAAGGAGCGACTCTCGATTTACCGAGTTCGGACCCCTCGCGGGTAATAGTCCTACTCCTGCTGAGCCTTAGCTCTTTTACGATTGTGGTTGAAAGGGAATGTGTTTACGGGTGTTTTCCATGCACCAATGCTCCCATTCCCCTCTTCCTCTCTCTCCTCTCCTTTATACAAGCTTTGGGTCATGGAGAGAGCCGAGAGAGTAGGCGATGCAGGTTTCTCAAGATAATCGACAAGACACGACAGAAGAGACGAAACGTGTGCATTGCCACGCCGCCAGCCTCCGCCTCGCGTGCCAGCAGAAGTTGCCTCGACCGCATAGTCACACCGGTGAGTCTCAGGCGGGCCCCGCAGCTCCTCGACACGGCGGCCTCCTCAAGCAAACCTTCTCTCTGCCGGTCAATTCTTCTGCGCCACAGTGACAGCCGCTCAGACCTGCAAGGGTCACTGTAGCGGTAATCATTTCTTCCTCTGTCTATCCGCGCGTGATGTCTCATTAAATGCGCTTCGTCCTTCAGCGGGGAGGGGAGCCGTCCCAAGACTCTTCGCAATGCTCCCTGCCTGCTGGCCCGCTGGCCGGGGCCCTCGCTGGTCTCCAGAGGGCTCGCACACGCACCCGCCTCGCGTGGGGCCCTCGCCTCACCGTCGGAGGGCTCGCCCACGCACCCGCTGGTGCGTGGGGCCCTCGCTTGCCTTTCAGGGGCTCGCCACGCACCCGCCGTGCGTGGGGCCCTCGCTTGCCTTCAGGGGGCTCGCCAGCGCGCCTCCTGGTGCGTGGGGCCCTCACCTTGCCTTGAGGGGCTCGCCCGCCCGCGCCTCTGAGGGGCTCGCCCACGCCTGGGCCTTGCTCGCTCGCCTTTGACGCGTGGGGCCTCCCGCCTCTGAGGGGCTCGCCACGCTTGGGGCTTTGCTCGCCCGCTGACGCGTGGGGCCCTCCCGGCCTCTGAGGGGCTCGCCACGCCACTGGGCCTTGCTCGTCCCTTTGACGCTGGGGCCCTCCCGGCCTTCCTAGGCCTCTTTGTACTCCGGTATTTATTACACCGACAAAAATAAAGAACTCTAGACATATGCTCGATTTCTTTGTCAAACTTACGACATGGAGAAGAAGATAATCTAAAATGAGCATGTAAATGAGTACTCACTGGTTTTGCTTCATGCATATTAAAGCAACAAAGGATTTTCTCAATGTAATTTTGTTGGCTAAGATACAAGAAATCAATTTTTTTTTATTTACGATAATTTTCATACCATGGATCGTCTCAAGTTCATTACTTAAATGTGTCTTTAGAATAGCTATCAACTTACCCTCAGCAGTAAGCAGCATATCATCAACATTATATAGATGACCCATCAACAAATCTTATGTAAACATAGATAGCAAATTCAGATCTTTTAAAACCATGTGAGAGCATAAACGATTCAAACATTTTATACCACTGTCTTAAAGACTGCTTCAAACAATAAAGAGATTTCTTCATTCCACAAACTAAGTTTTCTTTATTAGGAACAATAAAACCCTCATGTTGATCCATATATATTTCTTTCTTTAATTCCCCATGTAAAAACAGTTTTAATATCCAATTGCTCGAGTTCTAAATCATGCATTGCAACGATACCGAAGAAAGTATGTATCGAGCTATTCTTTACAACGAGGGACAAAGCATCATTGTAATCAATACCTAAGATATGACTGAAGACATTAGCAACTAATCTTGTCTTAAACTGTGTTGGTTCAACAGAAGACACTCCTTCCTTTTATTTAAAGATCCATTTGCAGCGAACAGTCTTATTTTCTTTAGGCTAATGGATTAACTCTAATCAATAATTAGGATCTGGCTAAAGCTTTTAGCAGCTAACATTGCCTTAAACCATGTTGATTCAGTAGGAGACTGTCGGGGATTAAATTACGGCCCATTACCATGGCCCACTCACACGGCCCGTCAGAGAATGCCTACCAGGCCCATCCTGGAAGGTTCTATCTGCCCGTATGCATCCTGCCGAATGCCTTCCTAGGCGGTGTGGTGCGTGAACGCCAAGGGATCGTGTTTGAGTCCGTCTCGAACAAGAGTCTGCGCACGCTACGTGAAGACCCGGACGTTGGTTTCTCGGATTGGATTAGGAGTCGTGATCCCCAAGACTGGGAGTATGCCTTATCTGCCTCGGGATGTATTTGGCACGTCGAGTTCGTTACGATCTCGTTGTTAGCTCAGCCCGATATTCCCTCGGTAGGTCGGTTTGCTCTGCACTATATAAATAGGGCCCCTACGGCATGTAGAGGACACAAGGCCCTTGCATATTGTTTCCTGTACACCCATAATCTCGCCGAGACTTGTTCGTCTCGTCGAGCCATCTCTTGTAATCATCTGTGATACATAAGAAAGGCTGGACGTAGGGCTATTATCTCTCCCGAGAGGCCTGAACCAGGATAAAAACCATGTCTCCTGTTCGTTGCTGTTCGTGGTTGTTTAGCGTGTCTCCTATCTCAATCTTCAAGAACCTTAGCGACTTGAGATCGTTATCTCAACCGTCGACAGAGACGCTCATTCCTTTCTTTTGAGAATCCATTTTCAACGAACAGACATCTTTTCTTTAGATGAACGAACTTACTCTCAAGTGTCAATCTTCATAAGTGACTCTATCTCATCTTGCATCACGAACATCCAGTTTTCATGATCACTAGAAATAATAGTTTCAGTGTAAGTTGAAGGTTCTACATTACTTTCAATCCTCTCTACACAATTCAAAGCATAACCAACAAAATTGCATTCTTCAATTAATTGAGTACGTCGAACAGTGTTTCTCCTTGGCCTATCAACAATAATGGAATGTTGTGTGACGCGCACAAATTCCACACGACAAAAAGGTTGTGGGCATGCCAGTGTATTTAAAGTACACAAACAAAAATGATAGGTTGTTGTTTATTTCACCGATACAATTAAATACAACTCCTTGTTGATATTATGCTCCGTAGCTAGGTTGACTAGACATTAGAGTTAACGGTTGTGGTGATTTTAGGTTCTAGGGCCTTAGAAAGTCGCCCAGTTAATTACATCCGCATGTGGATGTGCGGAACACCTCCGGTTATGCTGTTAAGATGCCCTCTTTTTCTCATCATCTTGTGGTTTACCGTGCGGGTGGAGGATAATGTTGGATTGATTTGGCGACGACAGAATACATGGGGTTAACAGGGCCCATGTAATGCCTAGCACAATCATTGAGTATTTGGCTATGCCCACCCGTATCATTTGATCTTATGTTGTCAGGCGCCACGTTGATGTAGTTGAGAGGGGTGCATGGTTAACACTTGTCTTGGAGTAGAAATTGACAGCTCATCAGCATCATCGGGGATCGGTGGCGATGTCAGCAGCAATGAAGGCTCTAGATTTCAGCAATCTTCAGCGGTGCGTATCTTCTTCATTTCTTCACCAATTTTAATGATCCAAGTATCCATATTGACTATCTCAACGAGATCTACAATGTGATGCAATATATTATAGGGTTTGGTCAACGGAGGGTGATCTTTACCTTGGTTTAGATTTGGGAAGGCTTCTATCCCGAGGCTCTGGGTTATGGTTTCAAGGAGAGCGGACTAGATTGGTATTTATAGAGTTAGGGGCGCCTTAAGGGTTGGTTTAGGGACATGAAATAGATTATGAGTCATGACACTTAATTATACTTCGGGTAGAATTCGGAAACCTCCTCTTAAGGAAACGAAGTTTCCTTTGGATATTGCACCTCTAATCCTGGTTTTAGGTTGCCTATAGGTTATAGATCACTAAAAAAATTTTGGAGAATTTTTATATTCATATTTCTCATTATTTTATCTGACATACTCATTATTCTATGGGTTGGTTGGGCTTATCCGAATTTTGGAAGACTCAGAAAATTGGGAAAAGGAGTGGATCTGTCTTGGTTGGCTACGAAACTTGGGCTACATGCTAAGCATCACCCAAACACTATTTCTAAAGTTAGGGCTTGATCTAAATAATTAGTAGAGCCTTTTATAATACATAAAATTATTATTATTAACATATAGTTAAATTTATTTATTTTTATGTGTGACTCATAATAATTTTATTAGGATGTCACACACTCCATGGAAATTCACTTTTTTTTTTGTCCCGCTCTGCTTGTATGTAGAAAATGGGTGCACCATGCAAGCATGGCTTGGGTGCACCGCACAGTGGCCACTATGAGGCGACGAGAGGCATACGGGCTTAGGTAAGATTTTGTTGACGTTATTAAAGAGTAATGCTGGATGCAGCCAAATGGCATTAGAGAGGTTTATGGTACGGGAGACCGGAGGTTGAGGCCACCAAAGCTAGGCATGTCAAAGCTCGCAACAAACCAGATCCATGCACTTTGAAGCTTGGACATGGAAGCGCTAGGGGTGTCAACGAGGCACATGTGATGTGGAAGGTTGACACCGCCAGATCAAATCTCAACAAAGCTTAACGATGATGTGCATAAGTTTGCATTGGGAGGACAAATGGTACATCCACGATGCGACAGTGGTGTGTGCGATGTTTCCAGAGTGCCGCCATGTGAGCGGAGCACATGGGCGATGGTGGTAGTATAGGTCAAAATGGCACTACGTGACACGTAAGGCCGGCGACACCTAGGCCGAAGTCGGATTTGACTCATACGTGGCTATGGCATGTGTGGTTTTACCTCCGGTCACAGAAAGAAGTCGTTGTTGACTTTTGGACATGCCTTTGACCATTCGTCTTATTCAAAAATTTAGTTCAAATATGTAAAAATATAAGTCATACTTAAAATACATTTAATAATAAACCAAATCATAACAAAATAAATAATATTTATATAACTTTTTGAATAAGGCGAATAATTGGCGTGTCAAAAGTCAACGCCGACCCGACGAAATCAGCTCGCCAAGCAGCCAGATCCATCTGCGCCCGTCTTACCACCGCCCCAAGAGCGTCGCCGCTTCCTATCCATCTCCATCACGACCTGAGAGAGCCACTACCCATCTTCGCCATGCATCGTCGCCTCCACGTCGGCGCCGCCTCCAGAGCCACGCCCCAGCATCCTCTGCGCCTTCTCAGCGCGCCGCCACCTCGCCTTGCTCCGCCGCATCTCCTCCACACCAACGACGCTCACCACCGCGCCGCCTCCTCCTTTACGGCGTCGCCCCTCTCCACACAGGCGCGCGCCGCCTGACCTTCTCCCCACACGAGCGCGCCGCCTCCTCCCTCCTCCCCACACGGGTGCATCGGAATCAAGTCGGAGAGGGTGAGGGGGGGGGAGAGAGAGAGAGAGATTGGGGAGGGAGGAGCAGATGTGGCTGCCACGGTGGAGGCCATCTTAATGCCAATGGACACATGGCAGCCACCTATGCAAAACCATCCAGGGAATCCCGCCTGTGATGTGTTTTAAGCCGGTATTGCAAGTTCGAGGATGTAAAATGGACCAAATCATAGTTTAGAGGGTTTTTCAGACTTTCACGATAGTTGAAGTATCTAAAATGGACTTTTTCCAAATAATTAATAGAGGAAACATTTATATATATGTTTTCCCTTCTGTTGCATGGAAAGGTACGCCTTTCTACAATTTCAACAAGCATTTCTACCGAAGGCTGCAACTGCAAGTTGCAATGTCCCTTTTATGAGAAGATACTCTGTGTTTTTCGAACACAAAAAGCATATCCATCTCCTTTACAAATTCAACCAAAAAGGAAACATCCGAGGCAATTTCAGAGAGATTAGTAATTGAAGTCTGTAACTGCTTTGACATCTGAGGTACAAGTAAATAAGCTTTGCTATGAGATATCTCAAGTTCTTTCAAATAAGATTCCACCCGTAACTGAAAAAGGGATGCCCTATATCTCAGGTATGCCTCTCCCTCGATGAAAATAACCTTAGATATTATCTTAGATTTATCTCTCCTTATTTGATGAGAAGAACAATTGTAGGCCGGTTGAACAACAAAGACTAAGAAGGCTTATCAATGCCCTCCACAACTGACATACTTTACATTTTTCGTACTAGCAAGACAGCAAGCATGTCCTCCACACTCCGACGTACTCTAAAATTTGTTAACAACATATCATCCACAATGTTCATTTAAATATGCTATTTGTTTCCCATTTTCTAAATTAAATTGATGATCTGTCTTTGTTTCAATTTATTATGTAGGAGTTCATAATCATCTACTTCAATCAAGGATCTAGTCCTTATGTGCATGATGTAATTGGTTGCACCAAGGTGCACATGCCCAAATTAAATACCATGAAAATCCAGTTGGTCAATAAAAGTATACCCGTATGAAATAGATCCTTTTGGGTCCACAGTTTTTTTAAACCATTTATTTTCAAATGAGTAATTGTTTTCAGATAACAATTAAGTGCAAATGAAAGAATTACATTACTTGCATACATTAAGCTGGACAGGAAAGGGTCAGCTTTAATGGCAATCAGACATAACTACAAGCATAGTTGACTCATTAGAGGCTAAAAGCTCAGTAGGCTAAGCAAGTGTATTACATTTGTTTTTTTGTTATCAAGTTTTTATTGGACATACTCAGCAAAGAGTGCTACCGATTGGATATGGAACTTTTACATCCGCTCTAATATAAGTGGTGCGTTTGGTATATACTAGTAGCTCAGTGCTTTTATATTCACTCCGGTATTCTTTCATGAAATCATGATACTTATCGTTAGAAATTTGCAATTGATGATTTGATATGTTATTATTATTATGTGTGAATAATATACCAATATGAAATGTAAGCTATTGTCATGGTAACCACAAATATTAATCCATCAAATTATTTAACAAAATGCACTTGGGTTGAAGTAGATAAATTAATAAATTAGCATTTTTCTATTAGCAATTTAGTGCATATTAATCTCAGGATCAATCATGTTTTAGGCTTTTCATGGAGATGCCAATCTATATTAGATATGGTTTGACGTGAATTGTTGGATGCATATCACTGCTCCAAATAGTAATACTTATTTTTTTTCCTATGGTTTTATCTGTAGTTTTCGATTTATTTGTGCCTGAGCAATTTATCAAATTGAATTGATTCATGTATATAGTTCTATCTTTGCTTCTCACAGGGCTTGATATGTATTGACATGTTTATGTTCACTAGGTTACCTTGATGAAAAAGGAAGAAAAAAATTGTAGTGGCGTGCTCGGTATGCATTGACATGTTTATGTTCACCGTGTGTTACCTATCGATGAAAAAGGAAGAAAAAATTGTAGTAGCTTTTGGGATGGATATTTTTCAAGCATTGTAATTTACATTTATTTTATTCAAATCTGTAAATAATTATGTATTTGCATGTAATGTCCAGCTTATGTATTTAATGTATTTAATGTGCTGACATGTTGTTATGGTTATCTGCCTTTTTTTCTTTTTGCATTGTCAATGTTGTTCTCTTCATTGCAAAACCACACGAGGCTTCACGCGTGAGTACCGCTAGTAATATCATAAACGAAGTAGACCTCCCTTGATAAGCAAAATCTGTTTAACATTCAGCTCAGTCCCCAAACATGTTGTACATTTGCCTTCCAATCGGATTTCTTACGAGTAGTATGAAAACATATCAAATTATAATGCCGCTCATGAATCACAATTATAACATCCGCCACAAACCGAAGCAAACATGAGCATATTTTCTTATATGAATCCTATTAGTGTAATTTTGACCCAAAATCACACTGGACATGAAAAATAATGTCAACATTGATCCTGACAATTCTTTTTTTTTTCTAAATTACATCCGGGGGCTGGGAATGCCACCCTTTTCTTCTTTCACTGTAATAAAGAACTAGCACAGAATTTAACCAAAAAATATTCGCAAAACAAAAATATAAGAAAAGATAGTAAAATATCATACCATCAGTCCACTGTAAACTCAATGACCAGAACACAAATCTGCAAAGTTACAATGCATGAAGCAGGCCGCCGTGGTTCCTACAACAGCATTGCGCGTAACATAAATCTTCATAGTGTTCTTAATCTTCTGCGGTGGCATGGCCGTGAGCTGGGGCTTCTGTGTCAGCTGCATCAGCGGCCAACCTTTCCTCAAGAACCCTCTCGCCGCGTTCCCTGCAGCCGTGAAATGACATGGATGAGCTTTGAAGCAACACAAACTTTCTGAGATGCTACAATGTACAAGTTCCCCCCTTTCCAATCTCACGGACTTGCCCGCCCATCATTATGTCAACTTGCAGGTAAACTAGGTTTATGCTATGTTGTATGACCAGTGTCCTCACTCCTCAGTCATACGCAGTTACCATCATAATCATAAAAGTGCGAGCAGCCAAAAAGATTAGCATGCATGCTGTGCACAATTATATACAGTCAAATTATACCTTCTTCTTGATGCTTTGGCAGGATCTGAAACTGGGAGGGCCAGTTCAGAAGGCCTAGACCTCGCACACAACATCCGGTCAAACAGGTTAGCAACAGGGTCTGTGACTGGTCTGCAAGGATCACAAAACCAATGTGTCAAAGGCGGGATCAACAATGAAAGAATGTGGTGATGTAGCATAACGATTGAAAAAAAAATACCGCATGGCCTCTGGGAACAAGCTGGGGAAGGAGAAGTCATCACTTGGATCACCCTTAAGTCCTGTCAATGGGTTCCTTTGGAAGTATCTCAGGTAAATCCAGCTAACATACATCCCAGAGAGCAAAGTCGGCAGGAAGTTGATTGAATCAGGCACAACGAAGGCCATGATAGTTGAAAAACATAGGACAAAGAATGGCATCCACTGCAGTGATGAGGAGGGAACATAGTGTTTCAGAGCCCCCATGTTAGAAAACTTATAACTAAAAAGTATGAAGTAATACAAGGTTGAAATATTGTATTATCATAGTCCATCAACATACCTTTGCCTTTATTTTCCAGAAAAAGCACATGGGGAGCTCAAGGTTTGGTAACAGTTGCTTCAGGCCTACCAGAAAACCAGCAAGGCAACCATGGAAACCCGAAAGTGGTGTGACACTGCATAGCATAAGAATAGCAGCCAGCTGCTGACCATAATGTGCAATAATTCAGGCAGTAATGCCATTTTAAAGAATAGTATTCAGTGTTGTGTAAGTAACTTGAATGATGCACAAATGGCTAAGATTATCGAATACAAGAAAAATGGTGCAGAATCAGTGCATTCCTAGCTGACCTAAATAACAAGGTGTTAATTATTCCATGGAAGCACATGACAACAAGAGCACATCAAATGGTGTATGTAAAAGGAATGGGAACAAATAAAAAAATAGAACGCAATTCCCAGAAAATGGCTATCAGTAATAGGTAGACATTAATAGATTGATCTCTAAAAACTTACAGGAAGCTCTCCTTTCCAGTGACGTAGTACAGTGCAACAGCAAAGCAGAATGCAAGGACACCGCATATGGAGTTGACCAAAATGATAAACTTCAAGAATTCCTTGCGTCCCCATACTGGTTCAATATCCTTCCCACAGAAAAGGAGACCAAGAGAACTGCCAATAGCCTAGAAAAGCAATTTCCTTTTGTTTAGATTAAGCATAGAAGGAAATATTTTGGCTCATGCTGAACCATAACGTGAGTCATGTTTTCCTATTATATTTGGAGGGAACTGTTGGCAATGAAAGTAGTAGTTGAGCAAGAACCAGACTCTGGCTGATTTTGGATGCCTAGCTATGATTGTTTTGCAAAGTCTAAAGTAATGAATGCTTCAGAAAGTAACTTTTTTGTTTCAGCTATATTTTTTTTTATTTTCAAAACTACAAGATAAGTGATTGAGGTCTCATAATCATATTCTAGTCATAATGTAAAATCACATACAGGAGTAATAGTTTGGAATGAATTTAGCTTACCCCTGGAAGAACTTGCTCGATGTAACCAGCCGTGAATACTGTCCATACAAATGGAATGGTCCTACAAGATGCAAAAGGAGTTTAGAAATGTACTTCGGCTATCACTTTGGAGAGTTGTTTTTGATGATTTAGTTGGCGAGACTTCTTTGCTCTGGTCAACTAATAACAGAATACGAGCTTATAGCGAGGGCTCGAGTGCAAATTTTAGATATCCAGCAAAATGTTCATGCTTGAGAGCAGTACGTTGCTTATGTGTTGCAAATGTTATATATGATCCCACAGGCCACAGCTCAGATGGTGAATCCTATCGCGTGAATCGCTGGGACAGTAAGCATGTGTGATGTGCAAAAGAGACGTACTTTGCGGGGATGATGGCGAGGTAGTTGAGGGAGGAGGGGAGGAGCTGGAGCAGCACGTATCCGCCGACGAGCAGGACGACGAGGCCCTTGCAGGTGCGGGTGAACTCCTTGCCAGGGACCTGCGCAGAAACCAATGCAAGCACAGATCTGAGTCTGAGGAGGCGGAAGCGCAACGAATGAGCTGGGGATGCCAGCCAGATCGAGCTGGGTCAACGCCCCCAGATCCCCGAGGGAATCAGATCTCTCAGCTTCTGAGCTGGGAAACAGAAGCTGGCAGATCTCCGGCGGGGCAAGGGCAAGGCTGAATTCGTGCATGGCGGCGAGCACTTACCACAGCAGGGGGAGCTCCGGCGGGCGGCGTCGCGCCCTGGGGCTCAGCCGTGGGGTCTTGTAGCGGCTGGCTCTCCATCATCACTCAGATCTCCCTCCTCTCCTCTCCTCTTCTTGCTCGCTGCTCCTTGACGGTTTAAGGAGCAGTAGGTAGAGAGAGAGAGATAGCAGCAGCAACAGGAGGAGGTGGGTTGTTGTGGCTGAGCTCAACCAGCAAGACAAGAAGCTCAAGCTCAAGCAGCAAACACCTCGAGCGGAAGTAGCAAGCCAAGCCACCACTCACCACGCTTTCCCCTATGGCCATTATCATAATAAAACTTGATACTTAATTGTATTTTCTTTCTTTAACCTCCATCTCCCGCTCTCCATTGCTACCACCAAAGTCAACTTCTCTTCAAACTTGTTTATGGCCCATGATTTACATATTTATTTATTTGTCGTATCAGTAGCTAAACCGTTTGGTTTTTTTTAAGTCTTCCCACTCACTTCTATATTTTTAAAGTATTTATAAAACAAGTCTTGATCCATGAGTTTACAGGTACTAAACCGGATATGGTAGAAAATATTCGGATCTGCTGATCCAATTGGATCCAGATCCGACTAGTCCAGATTGGAAGTATTCGTATCCGTTTTCATCCCTAGTTGAGGGTAAATACAAGAGAGAGAAAGAGAGAATTAATGGATTGAGAAGATGTGGGCATGGTTGGAAAGGTGCATAATAAATTGAGGCCAGGGATAGTGGGTGAATAGTGAAACACTATCCTCCAACGCTATTTTCCCACAGAGGAATAGCCTCGCCTCTTCTTCCTTAGTGCAACACCCTTCTTCCTCGTAGTCCTCGCCATCTTCCTTCCTCTCCACCGCGGATATTCACACCCTCACTAACGTCGACACCGCTAGCACCAAGTTTGTGCCCCACACCCGGTCGCACACTCGCACGTGCACACTTGCTTTGAGGGAGACTAAGAGAGCAATGGTCCAACGATGGGAGAGGATTACGGTAGGGTGGCGACGCGCCAATGACAATGTTAGAGCCATAGGAACAAATGAAGGCGATGAGGTAAGGCCGAGGTGGCACCAAAGGACAGGGGAGGAATGACGAAGCAGGGAGGGCGCTAGGTGTTTAGCAGAGTTGAATTTATTAGTGATGTTTGAAAATTTCTGTTATCAAGCGTACCACTAAGCTAAGATTATTGAGTTTTCTAGACTTTTCAAACTGATTCGATTTTTTAAAAAATAAAAAATTATAACGATAGTAGTAAATGTTTAGCCATTTGGTATATTTTTTCCAAAAAAAAGTTGTTCATGTCATTCATTGTTTTCCCTCATTAATACAACTTTTATAGGGTCAATTGCATCCATGACATTAGTAAGTGATAGTTTCATATATATCATCACAAAGTCAATATTGCTATTGATGCCATTATAATTTCAAATTTTTTTATCCATGCCATTTTTTAGTTTTGACTAGCCAAAATGGACTTTCATACCCCTCTTCCCTCTTCAAATTTATAAAAAATGCCACTCCCCCATCTTCCTCATCCCTTTTCTCTCCTTCTCCCTTCTCCGCGGCTCCGACAGCACCCCCTTGTGCTCTAGCAAGCTCCTCCGCCTCTCGCTCTGGCCGGCCGCGTTACCTCTGCCCCCAGAGGAGCTGGCCATTCTACCTCCGCCTCTAGTCGGTCGTCCACGCCGCCGCCTCCTTTAGTTGGCCTGCGTCGACCCTCCGCTTTAGGCAGCCAGCATAACCCCTTCGGTAGAGGGCGACCACACTTTCTCTGCCTTCAGTCGGCCCACATCGCCCTCCCGCTTTGGACAGGAACGCCGCAACCTGCTGCTACCTCCTACTCCAATCGGTCACACCACCTCTGCCTTCGGTAGGCCCATGCTGCCTCTGCCTTTGGTTGGCCCACGCTATCCCCTCCTGCTCTAGTCGACCCGCATCAACCCCTCTCACTCTGGTATGCAGCGTCACCGTTCGCTGCCGCCTCTCCTGTCGGTCGTGTTGAATTTGCCTACGGTCGGCCCGCGTCCCCCTTCCTGTTCCAGTTGGCCCATGCCACCTCCCACTCAGGCTGGTCGTGCGCGCCACTGCCAGGGTGCTTGCCGAAAAGGTGTTCACCGGAGGAGAGAGGGAATGGAGGAAGATGGAGAAGGTAGTGGCATTTGGGTCATTTTGTGCTGAACATGGTATAGATAAATTTGATTTAAAATTATAATGACACCAAAAACAATATCATCTTTATAATGGTATGTATGTATGGACACTTAATAATGGCATGGATGCAAGGGCAATTTCAAAGGAGGATATCACTCAAGTTTCAAGTTGTTGCAAAGAAAATGAGGACTGATGACAACACGAGGAGCTAGGCAGCTGTCGCTAGAGTTGTTGCAAAACACCATTCTATTTCTCTTTTTTTTTTCTTCTGTGCAGTCTTGAACAGCTAGCGTAGGGTACATTCAAGTTTTGTTTCACCTTCAAGGAAACCACAAAACACAATAATCGGACAAGCACGGAGAATAGAGATGAAAGATGCGGAAGCATGTACTCGTGATTGATATCCATCAAAATGTCAACCTAAACTCCTCGTTGTGCATGACAAATATTCTCGACATATGAAATTATGGTTTTGGTTGATTAATTTACCGAACTATAGCTCGTCGTTGTACATAAAAACGCTAGTGCATAAAATGAAGAAAACGACATGTACGAGACGAGAGGAAAAAGGAGGCTAGGGACATCCAGAGAGTTGGGCAGGGGTTGCTTTCTTGATCCTAACTTTGCACACCTTTTTCTCACACTTCAGGGTTTTTTGAAGCATGCAGGCCGATATATATTTATTTTGCATGCGGTCCTGAGAGAAAAATATATGTGATGATGGTTTGCTTTCAAAGATATGGAAACTCAATTTAAGAAGGAAAAGAAGACTTCTATAGCATGGAAATTCAATTTACTTGTTAGGGTCTGATACCCATTACCCAATCAGCTAGCGACTATAAGGCTGGCCCATATGATTTGCTTATTAATATGAAGCCCATATGAGTTCATATTAATAGTTTTTATTTATTCGTTTATCTGTCGACAAAGGGATATGAAAAAAGAATGGAGGTTAATTTGTGGGACTTGACATGCTGCGTGTCTCAATTTTTCTTACTTGCAACCAGCTGCTAATTCTGAATCAGCAAGGATCTAGCTAGCAAGAGTACTACTTAAACAAAATCTCGTGCAAGGAATTTTTTTTTCTGGTGAGCTGCATCAATATCGCTACCTAATATGAGAAGAAAAGAGAAACACACAACACAAGGGGAAAATGACGGGCCATCTACCGGTTGCAGGGGTGCAAAACTACTTCGGTTAGGAAATGCATGGGTGGGAGCCAAACTGGCATAGGGATACAAGTGGGTCGATTTGTGGGTACCCGTGAACCCACTTACTTCATTAAAATACACTAAACTGGCAATCTAGCGGTGGCCTCCCTGGCCAACCCGGATTTTTCGCATGCATGATATAGGGTTCCATACACATTGCCCGTTGTTTGATTGTTTTGAGATCCGTGTTGTGCTCCCATCTCCTTTCTTGTGCCACTTTGTAAAAAAACCCCTCAAATTTATATTTTCAAGCATTAGGATCCGTCTTTCTCTCCTCACCCTCTCTTCTCTCTCCTCCTCCTAGGCCAAGCCAGGCTTCCTCCTTCGCCGCCGCCGCCGCCGCCGGTGAACACCGGCTAGCCCGCTGGCGACTAGATGAGCACGCGCTAGAGCCACTGTGAAAAGATCTAGTTGGCTAAGGGGGATGAATATGCAACTTTTAAAAAATTTAATTGAACTTCATGTATTTAGCAATTCGTTACCCAAACTAGCTAGCAAGTCCTATACTAGGCAAACATTACAAATGCAGCGGAAGAACAAAATAAAGAACAAGTGCTAAAGAGCTGAAATTAAATGCAAGAAGCAAGAGAGGGACACAACGATTTTTTTTGCCGAGGTTCAGAATCCTCTTCCTACTCCCCATTGAGGCAAGCCCTTCACCAAGGACTGACTCCCGCTCGAGCCCGTAGCCTCATTCCACTGTTGATTGCTTTTCACCACTCCGGTAGACAAGCATCTAGCCTTCACAAACCATCTTGAATGCTCCCACAACCATCATGGCAACCTCTTCAAGAAACCTCCACCAAGCCATTTAGGATTGGTAATTTAAGAGTAATAAGCTTCGGATCATCACTCAAGTGAATAACACACTCTCAATCATATTTGGATAATTTTGGAGCAATGGGATTTTGGGCCATTTTAGTGGAAATATGGTGTAGCTGAAGAACTAGGCTCGAGAACTGGCTAATATGTGTGAGAATGGTATTCTAAGGCCAAAGCTTAGGTTGAAAAAAGGTTTCGTGCCCTTTTATAGGCTAAGATGTAGATAATAGCCGTTTGAGAGCAATCTTAGCTGTTAATAAGAGGACAAAATACTTTTGCAAAAGTACTGTCAGAATTATTTTACCAACGGACAGATTTCAACAGTAGGAATTTTGAAGCAGAGAAATTTCAGTTTGCGGCGGACAGAAATTCAGATTGAATCCTTCACACGACGGACTGTCCGGCGCAAACATGGTTTTTTATGTGTGCTGAACTTGGGAATTTTCATTGGTAGCAGACTTGTCCAGGGCGAAGTGCAATCTCACTGGATGGAGGAATAAGGAACCCGATTGCAAGAATGTTCACGTAGGACTGTCCGGCATGAACTAGAAAAGCTCTGGAGAAGTGCCGGATCAAGGATAAAGGCTAAGGCAAGGCATGTCCGACGTTAAATTTGATTTCTCTAGTGGAACACCGGACTACGCTTACAAGAATATCTCCGGAAAGAAATATGGCTAAGTTTTTAGGATTTGGTTGCTCCAAGTTATTTTTGTAAGATTGAGAGAAATATTATTCAAAGGAGTAATAATGTGAAACCCCCCTTAATAGTACGGCAAAGAACAAAAAAAACCTAGTTACATGCTTGATACAACTCCCAAGCCTTAGAGCATCCATATCAGGCCCCCCAAATGAGCCCCTAATTCAAATTTTTTTGAATTGAAGAGGCCGGGAAGAAGCAGGCTAGAGAGGCAAAAACGCACTGGGCGCTTAAATTCGTATTACTGTAGCGATGGTGGTTGGTGATGGGGGGTCTCCTAGGGATGCTCTTAACTAGCAAAAATGTCCTTAATCTTAATGTCGCAGCATCGAGAAAAAAACTCATAATATGAGCCTAAATGCTCTTAAATGAGAACAATTGAACTTAGTTGATGTCATCATCACCAAAACCCTTTAGTAATCTTTTTAATAAAAATTGAGTGGCCTAGATGCTACACACCGCCATGGCGACCACCGGCTGGCCCTCTGGTGATCAGCTGGGCCCGCGTTGGATCCACAATCACGCCAAGCCAACCCCAATCCGCACGCCCCACCGCCAGCGACCTCTTCCTAGGCGGCACATGACTTTGGGCTCACGCTGCCCCGGTCGGCCACCACGTCAAGCAAAGCCTTGCATGCCGAGCAGAGCCATGTCGCTTGCCGCAGAAAGCCCGCGATGAGGCCGAGTTGCCATGGTCATGCACCGGCAAGGCAGTGGTCGTTGGCGGTGGTGGCTAGCTTAGGTGGAGAGGAGGATTGGGTAAGTGGAAGAAGAGAGTATGGTTGCTTTTTCTAGAAAATTCTAGGGTTGTTTTCATAAGTTCACCTTTGTCGGGTTGACTGGTGGCTAAGCATGAATCTTGGCACATATCGTGTGGTTGTGAATGTGCATGGAGCTCCACCCCTTGTGTGGAATTGTCTTTCCACTCCCCGATCCTCTCTTCACCTTCATGGCGTCCCCATCCTTCTCTTTTTGCTAGTAGCAATGCAACTCCGACTAGGATCTGCTGAGGAAGTGACCCATCTTGTTTCATATGTTTCAGTGCCATTAATTTTTTTCCCACACGATGCTTCAACATATATGGAAAATGTTTCAACCCATAAGAAGTTGAATGTGATTGCCATAACTGCACCCTTCTTCATCCGAGGAGACCGCAAAGTGGGGCCCCACGATGTAGCTCGAAGAGGATTGGATGGAACCAAAGAGAGGACAGATGCTTGGAACTTGGGAGGATGGGGCGAAACCGAAGGAAGGAGGGATGACTTGAGCTCGAGAGAATAGAGTGTAGCAAGAGCTCACCAACACCGTTGACCCACACCTAGAAGCTTGTCCCCAACGTTGATGGGGAACACGAGGAAGCTCATTGTTATGCGTCCTAGCCAATGAGAGGCAGTAGAGTGGGCCATCATGCTTTACTAGTGGTAGCTCGAGGGTCGTGAGACCCTAATTTGGGTTCTTCATGTTAACCCTACTAGTCCCTGGATCTGTAAGTTGGTAATACATGTTTTACATGATGTATCATTGCCAAAGGGTAACTTTATTACAAGCATACGGTGGCCAAAAGACCAAAAGTACATATCATCTTATTACATCAGCGAAACCATAGCAAAAGCAACAAATAACTCCAATATGAACTCCAATAAAAGACTCCACATGCGAAGACTGGAAGATCATATCCTAGGCGTCCGGATAGTCGTCCACGAACCTTGCCTCCTTGTTCATCTGTTCTTCTCCATCTTCGTAAGGTCTTGCTCACTGGAATGAGCAGCTCGCACAACTGTGCGAGAGTGAGTATGAAACAC
The DNA here is from genome assembly GCA_036346415.1 of Raddia guianensis. NCBI lineage: Eukaryota > Viridiplantae > Streptophyta > Magnoliopsida > Poales > Poaceae > Raddia > Raddia guianensis. Next base: position 164,066 of record CM070534.1, read on the forward strand.
TCAAGAAGTCTAGTGCGACAGTGGCGACGACAACACTGACTACGACAAGGGATTCCGACAACATGGCCGTGAGAGAGGAGAAATGGAGGTGGGGGTCTGCAGTGCGGATGGCCAGGTTAATTTAAATAGGGGGTCGTAGCACCGAGGATTGGGGAAGGGGTGGATGGAGTATGGAAATACGCGGCGGCGGGGTTTGATTTTGCCAAGGAACAGAAGAGCATGAAGGGGAGCAGTGGCCGCAATATTTGATGATCGACGGAGGGTGGAGTTGTCATCAATGTAGCATGGTCATTCGGACATACTTGTGTCCTAGTGCTATGTAGGATTGTCGTGCTGGCGAGGAAATCAAAGGAGGGGTGGGGAATGAAAGAGGGGTTGAACGGTGGGGCCAATTGGGCAGAGAGAGGAAGAAGAGGTGGAGGGCGCGATTGGACCAACTTGATGCAGAGAGAGGGATGGGCCAAAAGACCACAAAAGTCTTCCCGCTTTGTGGAGCTTGATGCCAAAGGCAGAGAAGATGAAGTAAATGGAAATTTCATAGGAATGAAAATGAATACATCAGAAGAATGAAGATGAAGATCCAAGGATTTTTATTAGCTTTGCTGGTCTTCTAGTTGATGTTTTGTATTGGATATTCCGTGTATTTCTCTTAAGAACTCTTGTCAAAACCTGTTGCATTCATTTAAGGGGAGCAAGCAATGCTTACATCCCTTTTGCTTTCTGCTTATTTTCATCTTGTCATGAAGTTTTGCGTTGCTTTGGAAGCTAACTCTGTCCTGTAGAAGATGATATTGGTAGTTATTGTCATCAATCACCAAAAACAAGAGATTGAAAGTATTTAGAACCCCTAATTTTCTTCATGTAGATGCTATTAATTTTGGTGTTGATGACCATGGTTTTTGAAGATTCTTTGAGTGATGATTGAGATCATGACCATGGTTTTTGAAGATTCTTTGAGTGATGATTGAGATCATCTATGTTGGAGTTTACTTCGACATCAAGCTTAAAGTGAAGATTAAGGACTCTTGTTAGTAATTTTTAGACTAGAGTGTTGGTTCTTTTTTTCTTTTTAGTCAAACTCAAGAGGGTTCCAACTTCTCATCTTGGGCCATGAGTTCCTAAACTTCCCTAGAAGATGCCTGGAGCTAAGTTTCTCTTTCTAAATTGAAAGAAGTCCACATTGCCTCCCTCAACTATTGAAACAGTTCACTCTTCCTCCCTCTGTGTTAAATGGGTGAGATCTGGCTGTCCAGTTTTGCATCGAACAGCCACAAATGAGTTGAGAGAGGAAAAATAAACTTCTGCAATAGTTAAGCGAGATAAATTGGACTTCTTCCTTCTAAATTTTGTTCCCCTTGCAACGGAGGATTTCCCTTTTCATCGGACTAGTCCGACGTCAGCCTCTGTGAAAATTCCTTCGCCAGACCAGTTCGGCGTAAGTCTCTGCCAAAAGTAAGTTCACATCGGACCATTCTTTGTTTTACTTTTATCAATCCAGCGTACACATATTTCTCACCGTTATTTCTCCATTTAAGCTGGACTGTACTTCCTTAACCCAAAAAATTCACCTTTAGCCATAGACCAGTCCAATGATAACTACATTCCTTTAAAGTCTTTTGCTATTCATGCTGGACTATCACAATCAAATTCACCTTCACGCCGGACGAGTCTGGCGCTAATTCATTTTCACGCCGGAGCGATACAATGTCAATGCAATTATGCCTGTTTCTTTTGAGACTTATTTTCCTTGGTATAATCATACAAAAATCTCGAGAGAATGTTCCCTTTTACTTTGGCACATCTTAATGGCTAGTTTCCTTTTTCAAAAGCTAGTAGGTGTGTCTAGGGCTATATAAGCCCAATAAGCCCAATCCTACGGTTTCAAGGCAGCTCCTTTGCCTAACCTTTTCAATTGTATCATTTTCCAGCAAGGTAGCAACTTCAACATTTTCACCTGTTTACACTCTCGGGCTCAAAGTCAGAGGGCAGTACGTCAGAGGATTTACTTCCCTCTCGGGCTACAGGCTGTGCAATGTTTGATCTAGACGCACGACACCAAGGAGATTTCAGAAAAATAAATATAAAAAAAGAAAATTTAGTAAGGTATTTGTTTTTCGCTCAGGCTATTCCGTCGACGTCCGCACGACCGAATCGTGCAGTCAATTTTTCATACATGTTTTTCGATCAATTTGGACTGTTTTTTCACAATTTTTTCTTGTGGAGAAAATGCAATACTATGCTGAAAAAGTTGTATTGCTAAGTTTAGACACCGTGGGGAGATAGATGGCTGTGTTCATTTCATATTTTCTGCGGCATGCAGGTAAATGCGTACTTGATGCCTTTTTTTTTTTTAAATAATGAGTGAGTTGTGGCAATAATAGCTTTAGACTGTGATACGGGGAGCAAGTTTTTGGTGGTTTTTGTCAGAAGCAGATTTTAGAAAAGATGTAACTCAGACAAACAGGGCCTAGATGCAATGGGCCGTAATCCGCAGCCTGGAGAATCAGCAAGGATGAGCCCACGAGTGACGGCCCTAAAGCTTCGATAGCCCGCTTCGCCATCAAAGCAGCAGCAGCAGTGACAACCCTGTGCGCATGGACATGGAGGAGGAGCACCCCACACCGCCGCCGCTTGAACCCGCCGGGGAGAAGCGCAAGAGGGAGGCTTCTCCTGATGCGGCCAACGGAGACGCCGCAGGGGAGGCCGCCCACAGCGGCAGCCAGCACCCGATGTGGAGGACGAGCCTCTGCTCCTACTTCCGCCGCGGCGGCGCCGGCGCCGACGGGTGCAGCCACGGGGACTCCTGCCGCTACGCGCACTCCGAGGGGGAGCTCCGTCCTCGCCCCGACGGCACGTGGGATCCCACCTCCGACCGCGTCAAGAAGCCCCACAGGGACAGGGCCTCCGCGGAAGCCGAGGAAGAGGAGGAGGTGACCGTCGACGAGCTGTCCCTGGACAAGTGCCTCGTGGGGCTCCCCCGGGGATGGCGCGCCGATAGGCTCATCACCTTTCTCCAAGAGCAGGCAACCATTGCTTACTTTCGCTGCTTATGTCCATTTGTATATATTCTGATATCTCCTACTTTCTTTGCATCCAGAACCATTAAACCAGCTACGTAGAATGAACTCGCAAGGTCTCTAGAAATTGCAGATTAGTACATTGAACTTTCGGTCTTTCTTATAAGTGATACCTGGCAGTGGCATTTGAGCTTGCACGCGCCGCTAATCTTTTTCTAGGAAGCAAGAATCGAACATTTAGTGAGTTAGTTAAATTACATTAGCTGTTTTAATCTGTAAGATAATTTATAGTTCTGTGACAAGACTCAAGGGCATCTTGGTAGCTATTGAGGCATACGACTATGTGCCTCTACGCCAGCGGACTTGATGCCTTTACTTGACATGAATGGATATCTCCCATCATGACCTAGTACTCTTGTAATGATTTTTTCTACGGAATTGCTAAACATCAGTCGATTTTCATACTTGGAAAAACTCTCAGTCGATTCAGTCGAATCCGCGCGCCGCTGTCTTCTTCCCCTCTGGCGAGCTCCTCCGCCACGGTGGCGGCCGCCGCCATTGAGGGCTTGGGTTAGGGTTAGGGTTAGGGTTCAGGTGGGGCTAGGGTTCCCTGGGCTTAGAGATGGCTGGCGGGAGGCGGATGACCGGCGGTGGGTGGGGATCGGTGGGGGGGGGGGGGCGAGGCGTCGACGGCGGTGCCGGAGCCACGGGGAGGGGGTGAAGGCGGTCGAGCTGGCGCACGGGGGTAGGATTAGGTTGGACGGGGAAGCGCGGCGGCGGAGTATCAGGGGCGGGGCGACGAGGTGGCGGAGGAAGCGGCGACGGCGGAGGAAGAAGGGATCGGGGCTGGAGGAGGAAGAAGAGTGCGGGCCTGCGGGGTGGGGGGAGAGAGAGACCAACTGAGGGTGGGACAAGGGGGATCGCGGGTTGATCTAGGGTCGTTGGATCTCAATCCAATGGCCCAAAAAATTGACTGAAAGATAGGAAAATTTCAGGCGACTGATAACTAGCCAATCCCTTTTTTCTAAGATGGCAACAGATTGCGAACATGAATCATTCGACGAGAGCATGCCTAGCATGGTAGATATCTTGTGATTTTTCAGATTGACACGGTTAAGTTAGGCTATTGATTACATATCGTATAAATTGCACCATTTACTAGTCAACAACTGAAAATATTTCATGGCTGAATCGCATTGAGAAAGTCCAATTACAAGTCAGCAACAGAAAAGAAATTTGCATATTAAGGAATTAGACTGTACACTGGTTGTAGGCAGTATAGCTGAAATAAAAATATCATTTTCATGCTCTTGGCTAAAGCCTTGAGAATAAAATCATATTGATAGCTCTTTTTGCAAAAAAACTAGGAGTCTAGGATTGCAGGTATATTTTTTTTCACTGTACTCACTTCATGATCATGTCCTTTTCCCTTCTAGAAATAAAGATATACTTTGCTCCCGGGACTAAAGCATGATATAACTTCAGTCATGGTGGTGCAGGGAATATCATATGCAACTGCAAAGAAGAAGAAGGGAATGGCTGTTGGTTTTGTGACATTTGAGAGTATTGAACAGCTAAAAAATGCTATTGAGGTACTTGCCCGTCTATTTTTGCTGGCAACCTGGTTGAGTGTTTGACAAGTGACAATGACTTTTTGCATCACAACTTGATTAGGTCCTTAAGGAGAACCAATCTGGTGGAAAGGAAATAAAGATAGCAGATGCCAATCGTAGGTCTCGTCAAAAGTTGCACAAAGAAGGTCCATTATCTGATAATGGACCAGCAACAGAAAATAGTAGTGGTCTTGCTGCTACTACTGGGGAAACAAATGTGCAGGAAGCAGCAGGATCAAGTAAAAAGAGTGTTCGCAATGTGGTTACTCCCCTTGCCCATATGCCCTACAATGATCAGCTAGAACACAAAAAAAATTCAGTTGCGCAGATACTGAAGAGGCTTGTATGATCAATGTCATATCCATCTACTGTTTGAATTTAAATCCAACTATATATTTGCTGGAAGTGTTGTCATTTTTGTTGTCTGCAACTGCAGACTCGCAATGCTAGGAAAGCTTGCCCAGCTGGTATTCCCCTTCCAGATTGGGTTTTCAAATCAAGGGAAATTGGTAACCTTCTATTCCAATTGCATCACAGTAATCGTGATAATCTCCATACAGATTCTTTTATACAATTGTTTGGATAAAAACTATAATATGGCATGCTATTCGTATCATCTCAAGGGCTATTACAAAGAATAATCGAAACATAATGTAGGCTTGGATAAGGCATGTGCATAAAGCTGTAAATTCGTACAATTTAGAGCTTGATAATGCTACAGATGGAAATACAATGTTATCCAGGCATGCACATCTGTAACAAGTGATAATGCAAGGTATAGTTGGAACAGAATCCTTAATTACACAATGTTGACATGTATATGACTGTTGAGTCACTGCATAGTTGCTTAGGGTGTGTTCTCCAGCACTTATTTAGTTATGTGCTTATCTCTATTTCAAAAAGGCAAACACTATGGTTTTTTTAGCCCTGCCCTTTTTAATCTCAAAGGCGTGTCCCAAAACTCTAAAAAACAAATCTAACAAAGCGAAACTGACTATTGAGGCCACCTCGAGGCGGCCTTGAAGTCCAGCTTTTCAACAAATAAGCAGATCAAAGCCCACTAGCATAGCCATACCTTTCTGTTTGGTATAGCTGCGGCTGAACGGCTGGCAGTTGATCAGCTGAAATGTTGGACTTGGACTTCGAGAGCTACCAAAGTATTTGGTTCGAAGAAGCCAAAACGTTTGGTTCAAAGGTACGGCAAAACGCCATAAGCCCTAAGACAAACCAAACAGGCCGCAAATAAGGTATGCTTTTTAGGAGTTTGATTAATAAAGGAGATGTGATTATATATGCTTGTTAAGGGCATCTCCTTGGCTACGTTCTCTAAAGGAGATGATTATATATGCTTGTACATGGCTTTGGAAGAGGTTACCGATCATTTTTGCTTAAGCAAGATTAAAGGAGTGCCCTCTTTTCTAGTTTGCAACTTGCAAGTACCATAGCTTCCCAGGTTATGGTCGAGGACAAGCCTGAACAGCACTTGGAAGGCAATACCTCTTCTCCATCCTCTCACTATCCTCTTTGATCCCATGCAGAAGCCTGTGAACCGCTTCTTCCACCTCTCAGCACCACTGAAAACCATGCGTTAGCCACATCACATGCCCACAGCAACGCCACATACTAAAGTTCTTAGTGAAACTTCAATTTATGAAATATTCAGTACTAGATTTTAGCCAGTAGCAGTGCTGCTGACTTGACTACTAATCCCAACTCTTTGGCACTTGTAATGTTCATTGTTCTGAACAAACAGATTGTAAAATAGGTTGCCTTGACCTTTTTTTTGTAACAAAATACATTTTTATGTACCATGTTATCACGTCTTGCATGACCCTAGATGAAAATGAGAAGGAATTTCACCCCTTATGCTTTATTCTATCAACCAAGGGGTCTTATTATATAGTCCTTACATGCTAATAACGACTCTGAAAGGATATCCTGAGGTGAAACCAATTTCTACCCAAAAAAAGGAATCCTGATGAGAAACCAGTTACAGCTCTAACTCAGCCAACTATCTCTAAGACTCATCCTGGACTCCAATCAAAATGTAGCTGAAAAGAAATCCAGCATGCATGCTAGACTATTCCCTGTCCGGCACGCATGGCCCAGCAGTACTGTGGCCTGCTGCTCAGATGATCTGGCCTCCTGGCAATGGTGATGGTCGCTATAGACCAGTTCTGATGTGACACACATTGCAGTAATTGTTTTGTGTTGTCTGCACAATGTGTTTTTGTGCCTCTGTTCTTTACATTAGCCTTCTGTCTTCTGCTCTTTTAGCCTGTACCAAGTGTCTGTTCAATCATCCAGGTGGTCTTCCTTGCAAATTTGAAGGCATTTTGGAGTCCCCGGTGATTGATGGATACCGCAACAAATGTGAGTTTTCGGTGGGATATTCCTTAGAGCGAAAAAAGACGGTAGGATTTATGCCTGGAAATTTCAGGTTGGTTGTCTGACTGTTCTATTCCACCTTCCATCTGTTCATTGGTTGTGCTCCAGCATTAATGACTGGTCCAAGAAAACTCCAGGGATGGCGTGACTGCTGTTGAGGAACCTGTGGACTGCCCAAATGTATCACAAATTTCCTGTAAATATGCTATGATGTTCCAAGATTTTTTACAGTCGTCAAGTTTGCCTGTATGGAACAAAATTGATAATAGTGGGTTTTGGCGCCAATTCACAGTATGCTCATGCTAACTTTTAAATCCTTCAGTTGGTGCTTTTATTTCTGTATTCAGTTGGAGTTATTCGTACTCAATCTATCAATTTTATTAAGGTTGAGATAAATAATTGTATACTATGATATGATTATTATAATAGGTTCGAGAAGGAAGAAGAGCACCTCAAGCTGTTGCACAAGATGCAGAAACGCAAATATCAGAAGTCATGATTATTGTGCAGGTAGTCTGGAGTGAAAAATGCATTGTACTATCATTTCAATGCAGTAGAAATATTCCTGCTAACAGTACTACTGGCGTGCTACCTTATTTTCAGGTATGCTCCACCAGTGTTGATGAGGTACTAATGGAAGATGAGTTTGGCAGATTATCGAAGGTGCTAACACAAGGAGCCACAACATGCTCGCCTCCACTGCCTCTAACCACCATTGTGGTTCAAGTAAGTTTGAGCAGTTGCTTTGGAAGCCAGGACCATATTTACCTTGTTTTTTGGTTCCATGGGTCCATGACTCAGATTCACAGTACACCACTTCACAAAAGTAAGGTTTGCTAGGGTGTATACCTCTCTGGTACATGAACCTATGTTGTGTTCCTGAAACCTGATTCACAGTAGTAGTTTGGAAATTTGGATTCACGAACCTGATGGTTTGGGTTTGTGTTTTAGAAAAAGCTAACATAATAATTACTAGTATGTAGAATGACTTTAACGTAACATAATCATCCATATATGACTCCTTGAGTTCATCAATCTGCAGAAAAATAAATGGATTCATGTGATGGATAGATCTTGAGAGAGAGAGAGGACACCGGCGAGGGAACCTCGCCGGCAGCAAGCAGGGGGCCGCGCGTGGCGCGGGGATAAGCCGCGCGTGGCGCGGCTGGTCCTTGACCAAACCTTTTCTAATTCTTTGCTTGATTAAAATGGATACATGGCATCCCTTTTATAGAGATGAGTAACTTGGATGCTAAGAAAACAACTAATACTTGGATGCTAAGAAAACAACTAATCTTATCTAATAGATATTGATCTTATCTAACTTAAACTAACTCATCCTTATCCTAACTAAACACGACGTGCTACAGTACCATAAGGTACTGTTCACCGCTACAGTACCGCGCGGTACTGTTCACGCACGGCATCTCTATCCTATGCCTGCTGGAACCCACATGCACATAACAACTTCACCGTCCTTTGCGAGACAGCTCGTCCTCGAGCTGTCGGTTGGCGCCTGCCCTTGGATCCGCGCAGCCATGGAAGGACGTTGAGCACGCCGCATGGACGCCTCTGATCGCTGCCCCACCTTGAGCCGTTGCGGCGATGCCGTCGCCCTTCGTTGTCCCGCCACAAATCGCGCCTTATTAGGACGACTTGCGCCGGAACTTGTTGAGGCACGACTCCGTCGACGTCTTCGCCACTGTGGCATGCGTGTGACGCCGTGCACCTCTTGGATCTCCAACACCTGCAGATCCGTTGGTGTGGCAGTGTCGTTGGTGATGGCGGTAGCAGCGACGACATCCACCTTTGCTTGCTCAGCGGCGACCCATGCCTCCACCGCCTTGCGTAGGACGTCGAGCGCAGCAAGCAATTCGTCGCTAGCCATGGAGATAGCGACAAGCGGCTCTGATACCAAATGTGATGGATAGATCTTGAGAGAGAGAGAGGACACCGGCGAGGGAACCTCGCCGGCAGCAAGCAGGGGACCGCGCGTGGCGCGGGGATAAGCCGCGCGTGGCGCGGCTGGTCCTTGACCAAACCTTTTCTAATTCTTTGCTTGATTAAAATGGATACATGGCATCCCTTTTATAGAGATGAGTAACTTGGATGCTAAGAAAACAACTAATACTTGGATGCTAAGAAAACAACTAATCTTATCTAATAGATATTGATCTTATCTAACTTAAACTAACTCATCCTTATTCTAACTAAACACGACGTGCTACAGTACCATAAGGTACTGTTCACCGCTACAGTACCGCGCGGTACTGTTCACGCACGGCATCTCTATCCTATGCCTGCTGGAACCCACATGCACATAACAATTCATGATTACATGACATGAGTTAGGGTACCAGCTTACCAGAGTGATTGAAAGTACAAGATCTATATATACCAAAACCAAATTAACTAGAGAGATGGGATTTGATAAAACAGCACACCACCTCCTCTCAGCTTCCCTATGGCAAGTTCCCCCCCACAGCAACTCCGCAGCCCACCCCCACCCCTCCCAAAAAAGAAAATAAGGAAGGGAAACTAGATGAGTTGCACGCCACCCCATGTTGATATGCGCCTTCTCTCATTACCATTGATGCATCCACATGCTCTTAGTGGATTAGGTTTATCTTAAGTTAGGGTTATCTATTTGACTATCTCCCTTTTGTTTACCAAAGTTGTTACCTCAGATTCTTAGTCAAACATACGTGCATGATCAGGTTGGTAGATCAAGCATACATATGTTAATCAAAGACATCGCCCCGTGAACTAATTTTCATTGCCTTCCTTGCTAATTTAAGGGTAAAAAGCATACATGCCACCGTAGAGTCTCCTTTGGACAAAAATGCCATCCTGTCTTCGATTAACGGCATGTATGCTTTTTACCCATTTAAATAGCAAGGAAGGCAATGAAAATTAGTTCACGGGGCGATGTCTTCGATTAACGGCTGGTGACTCCATACAACCAAAGGCACTAGCTTTGACAACAACTTGTCTCAACCGTGTTAAGGGTCGTATCCATTTGTTCGTTGCGTGCTTCGAATCAGGCACACAACTATTGGTATTAGAGCAATCTTTTGGCCATGACGTCCATGGAAATTCGCATCTCCAAACTGCACAACGACATGGAGGATAAAGTTAACAGTCGTCAGTAAGAAAATGGAGGACCTGTAGTCAAACCTCAACCAGATCATGGCTGCCTTGAGCAGCTGCCAACACTTCAAAGAATGGGCATCCCTTCCATAAATTAGTGGATTATCTCAAGTTAGGGTATCTATTTCCCTTATATTTAGTAAAGTTTTTAGCTCATTTAAACCCCATAAATTATACGCCCCAAAATCAAGTACAACACATAAATGACTCAATTTATCAAAACATTATTACAATTAACTCTTGCAAGTAGGCCGTGGGCCTAAATGACTAGGTTGGTGGGTTGTTACACGGGCTTGAAGGCTCATGTTCTAGGCCGGAGGCCGGAGCATGGTGAAGATGGAGCAGCCGTGAGAGGGAAATGTAACGTACGATGCTACCGCCGGTTTTCAACAACAGTGCCTTAGACTGGTATATAGTGGCACAAAATGACGTGCCGTTTCTGGTCCTGCTTTATTCTCTTTATAGCAAACCAATGCCAACAACTTCGAAGGGCGTTTAAACGTGGGGCGTAATGGAAAGAGGTTTTGTAACAAAACTCCGCCCAGCGGCCTAGGGCAACTATGAAACCCAGGTGGATGGGCGACCTGCCGCCAAGCAATGAAGGTACATTTTCACTGTCCGGTTGATCACCTCCATGTGGCCGTCTTTTTGAGAATGATCAGCTGAGGACGTCAATAGTTGAATGCCACACCGCTTGAAGAGATCCTGCCAAAAGGAGTTGAGGAAAACTAGATCACGGTCTGAGACTGTTGGTGATTGGTAAACGGCCCATCCTGGGACGGGCCTTGGGCCAATTCCGTACCGGCCCATCGCACGCACGTAGGTCCAAGAGGCGGCTCCCACCGTATTAACGGAAGCGCTTAACCCGCTGGTATGGCCGCCGAGCTTGACCAAGTCAAACCCTGCGGCACCATGTACCTCCCGGGCTATCCTTAGCCCGGGAGAAGATCCCTCGGGTGATCCGCCTACCCGCGGGCAAGTGACGACAACTACCGTGTCCCACCATACTTTCTCCGGCCTTGACCGAAACGAACTGTGTCTCCCCAGGAACCTACAGCCCGGGGAAGAGCACGCGGGCAGCCGCCGTTGTCGTCTGCCCTCTTTGGCAGGCAGCGGATGGTTGTTACGCTACGCGACGCCCCCAACGGGTGGCGCGGGGCTGGCTCGGTCCAGTCAAGGCTATATCGGGGACAAAGAGAAAGTGCTTTCTCCCTAAAGAAGTTTTCTCCCCTGTATCGGCATGTTAAGACAAACACGTGTCCAGTACTAATCCGACCAGCTTCTCCCTGCAGGCTCGAGACCCGACAGGACCCTAGAACGAGACAAGAGTCTTGCCGTTAAAGCCAAGACCGGAGCGGGGCCCGCCGCATTAGCTTTGGGCGACCCGCCGCGCCTATAAAAAGAGGATTCCTGGACATTCGAGGGGATCCAATTCCATCTGACCCAAACCCAAGCAACACCCGCGTCCGAAGCTTCCTTAGCGAGTAGTTTTAGTCCTTAGTCACCATCACTGTAAGCTCGGGATCGGTGCCTCCAAGCCGGTCTCGGCACCTCTGTACTGATTTTCACCATATAATCAACAAGACTGGAGTAGGGCCATTACCCGGCAGTGGGGGCTCGAATCAGGGTAAATCGCTGGTGTCTTCACGGTTTGTATCGTTTTCTCTCTTCCCATCAGACGAAGGATCTGCATGCGGATCGTCAAGTCGCACTGTGTCCTTGCGGGAAGTCGGCCATGCCTTAGCCCCCGCAGTTTGGCCGCCGCCAGCCTTGAGAAGGGTGGTCGTTGGGCCTCACATCAACTACAAACTCGTCTGCCGGCCCGTGGACCCGCTGCTCTTCAGGAGCGCGATTCCCAGACACCGACAGAGACGATTGACTCGGGCGTCCCATACAGGTGGACCACTTGATCAAAGAAAAGATGAAACAATGGAAGGAAAAGCCACGTGCTCGAGGGCGATGAGGTACGCATACTTGGAGAGATAGCCCACAACTACAAGCAATGTTGTCATTTCTTGAGACTTGGGTAGAGCCGTGATGAGATCCATGAAATATCCACCCAAACTTGATGTGGAATCGACAGTGGCTGTAAGAGGTCCGCAGGGGCAAGAGAGCTAGATTTGTTTTGCTGGCAAATGTGGCATTGGGTGACAAAATCTTCAACAAGTGTTGCCCCTCCCAATAGAATTGATGGTTGATCCGGTGGGATGTCTTGAGGGAACCCTCATGTGTCAGATCATGAAAACCCGCAACGATATCTCCATGGAGATGTGAAGATGCAGGAACAAACAAGCGCTGTTCGCGAAGAAGGCCATCGCGAGTGATCCGCTGCACCCGTGCAGCTGTAAGGGGTGAATTACTTGGCGGCGGTGCCAGAGAAGGATGCTGATACTCGGCGTCCTATGTAGCACCTTGGGTGGCTGCCTCATGGCTGGAGCTGCTAGTTCCAGGACGGGGCAGCATTGTTAGGCCTATGGGTCCTTGTGCAGCGCATGCCTCTTGGAGTCCGCAGCCACAAGGGCTGGCACCAAGAGTGTCGCAGAATCCGATGAGGTGTTGAACTCGCGGGGTAGGGTGTCGATGGCCCGTTAGACTTGTCGGGCTTGTATTCAACTTGAAAGTTGAAGCCCATTGGCTTGCTCAACCAATACTATTGTAGGGGCATGGTCGGTGCGAACAACAAATGGGTGGCCCTACAAATACGTCCGTCAGTGTCACTTTGCTTTGGAGAGGCCAATGAGCTCGCGCTCATATGCGGCCAACTTGGCAGGCGGAGGGCGAGTTTGTGACTGTAGATGTCAATTGGATGGCCCTCTTGTTGGAGGATGGCGCTGCCACAATGTTCGATGCGTTGTACTCGACCATGAACGAAAGGTCGGGTAAGTGGAGAACCAGGGCTGCTTGTACGACCCCTTGAGGCGTTGGAAGGTAGTGTGTGTCTCCGTCTAGTAGGAAGTCAATTGTAGTAGGGCCGTCAAGGACTTTGCAATGGAGGCGTACTGCCGGATGAATCGACCATAGTACCCCGCCAAGCCTAAGAAGATGCGGACCCCAGCCATGGAAATGTCATGGGCTCATGGCCGAGGTAGACCACCTCTCGTTGCATGAAGGCGCACTTGGACCTCTTCAAGAAGAGGTGGTACTTATAGAGTTGCGCCAACATGAGCCACGGGTGCAGAAGATGTTCCTCAAGGGGACGCCCTATAGATAAGGATGTCGTCGAAGAAAACAAGGACAAATTTATCAAGAAACTCCGAGAGTACGTCGTTCATCAAGTCTTGGAAAGTGGAGGTAGCATTGCAGAGATCAAAGGCCATTATGAGGAACTTGTAATAGCACGGTGTGATGCGAGAAGTCGTCTTCTCCACGTCGACCGTGAACTTGCGAACCTGATGGTACATGGAGCGTAGGTCCAACTTGAAGGAGGTGCCGTGCAGTTTGCCCAGGAGGTCTGCCGCAGCTAGGATAGGGAACTTGTCCTTGATAGTACGAGTGTTGAATTCCTAGTAGTTGACATAGATTTGCCGCAAGCTGCTCGCCTTCTTGATGAGCAACACCAGGGAGGAAAAGGGGGACTGGCTAGGATGGATAAGTCCTTGCGCAAGCATCTCAGCACATTCACACTCAATTTCATCTTTCTTCCGATGTGGGTAGCAGTATAGGCGGACCACCATCAGGTAGGTACCCTTAGCCAAGCAGATCCTATGGTCACAATCTCACGATGACGGAAGTCCGCTAGGTTACAGGAAGACGTCCTCGGAGGCAACAAGCAGGAAAATAACATCGACGCCGACTGCCAGGGGACCTACCGGCTGAAGTTGATGCGGGTGGCTTTTCGCAGCTACTGAGTGTCGTGGAGCTGGACTGGGGATCTTGTGAACCAACTCATCATAAGGAGTTTTGTGAAGTTCCATTGGATATCACTGAGGGATTGAAGCCATTGAATCACTAGGAAAACGTCGAAGCCATCCAAGGGATGACCAAAAAGGCTGCCAAGAAGGGGTGGCTGTTGATGATGAATCCCACCGAGGGCACCTCCCCTAGACATGGCAACTGCGCCGTCCGCCACCTAAACCTATCAGGTTGGCGAGGAAAGGTAAGCTCACCCAGGTTGCCACATGGCCCCCAATGAAGCTGTGTGCGATGCCCGAGTCGATGAGGCCAAGAAGGTGTTGCCCATGCATGACGAGTTCCACCTGCATGGTGCGTACTGATTTGGGCCCCCGCAATGCCATCATGGACAACGGCGGGTGTTTGGCGGTGGGCCTTCCTCGTTGTCCAACACCTCCAAATGGAATAGGCGTTTGCAGTGGTGGCCACGATGGTACACCTCGTCACAGTTGTAGCAGTGGTCTTTTTCGCGTTGTTCCTCCATTTGCTCTGGGGTTGGTTGCACTCGAAACGGCGCAGTGGCAAAGGAGTCTTGGTTGCTGGTGGGAGTCAGGCATGCGGCCACGCTGGCTGGAATGGTTGCTGGTGGGCGTAGGCCTCGGTTAGGGCAGCAGCAACAGGTGGCCGCCCGCTGGGCAGGGTGACTGCGGCGCTAACCAACACGCCTAGAAGTGGAAGCCACTCGTGGCTGAAGGCGACGCGTAGGCGCCATGACTAGGCAACGGTGGATTTGGCTATCTAGGTGTCCTCCTATTTTTGGCCTCCTAGGCAAGAACGATTGCTTTGGCCATATCTCATGGGCGGTCACGGCGGATGTCAGCAACCGTTGGAAATTCCGCGTGTAATTGTCGACCTGACTGTCACACTTTTTCAGGTTGACCATGTTGCTGAGGGGACCCACAGTCAAATGACGGGTAAATCGCTGCAAGGTGTTGTAGAAGTTCTTTAGCACTACCTGTGCTTTGCCGCGTAGATGCAGACCGACCATTTTGACGTACTCAGTCTCTAGGGCCTGTAGAGCCGGCCGAACCTCTTTCATCATCGGAGCCAAAGGAGAGGACCATCGGTGCCATCGTCTCTAGAAGGTCAAAATGGGTCCATGTGGCATCCAACGTTGATCCTTTGTTGCACCGAGCTGCCTAGGCCGAATAGTGCCCTGCATCACCTTCCTAGGGTGCGTGCGGACGATGGTCACGATATGTGACATGTGGCCATTAGGACAATTCGATGTCCTGGTGGGGCGAGTCGTGGGTAGGGAGGGTAGGCTTCTTCGCCTTATTGATCACCAGCGTACTGTTCTCGCCTGTGTCAACCGCAGGTGCCTGGTTAGCCTTCGCAAAGTTTTCCATGGAAGGCTGAAGTGCCGTCATCGTGGACGTGAGGTCGCCCACCTTTGACTCCAAATCGAAGATCCTCTCATCACCCTCGGTCATGTTCGTAGGGTTGATTGGCTCAGATTCTAATATGTTACACCCTCGCTTGAAGGCTTGTGTTCTTGGTCGGTGGTCGGAGCACGGTGAAGATGGAGCAGCCGTGAGAGAGGGAAAGGTGACTGGTAATTGGTGGCACAAAATGGACTCGGCTACTGTTAACAGCACAAGATATATAGATAGTGCCTCGGCTTACTACGAGCTATGGCATGCACGACCTGTACACGAGCACACGCACTAAAGCACGTTCACCCTGAGGATTTGGCCAATAACTGAAGCACGGGGAGCCACCAGCAACTTGTTCCGATTGGTGGGTGCGTCGCCATGCCCACGTCCTCCTGCTGCGATGGCTAAGCCGTTCACTGAACGCTACATGCGCTCGTCCTGGAGACTTGGCCAGCAGCACCTCGTTGGCCGACGCATTTTCAGCGGCTCCCACATCGGACGAATGACCAGAGCTTCCTCCTATTGCTTTAACTGTGCATGACTGCATGTACCACATCTTCACCCACTAACTCAGCTAACTGTGCGTGCATAATGACTAGCTAACATGCTAACTAATCAAGCTTCCTACGTATTGCTGGTTTACCTGAATGACTATACATGACTCAATTACGAAGATACAGACTGACACATGCATTCGTGTACCCGATTCTAACGTGCATACTTATTCCAAACAAGGTTAGAACTAACATCTTAAAGGGGTCTCTTAGAAGTGTGTTGTTCAGGTTGTTTCGACAACGATATTCTATAAAGATTTTTTGAAAATGTTCAGGGCAAATCATTGGTTTGAGAGATTTAAGCAAAATTTGCCATGGTTATCCATAGGACAAAGAAATTGTATTTTCCTAACATTCATACCTAGAGAGATAGCCTTTTGTAATATATATATGTTTTTATTTATCCCTGTCTTTATACATATTCCTGCTTAATTGGCTGTAGTTAACTTGCCTACAGTTTTGAATTTTTGTATAATTAAGAAAAGTATGCTATTCTTCTCATATTTACTACTTATGTAACCTTTCACTACTCGTACAGGATCACAAAGGAATATCAAATGTAGCACCAGCTGACTGTCCACTGATCCCACTATTGGTGCCAAATGTAGATCAATCAGAAGAGGGATTAGTGGATAAAACAAGAATCCACGATCACATCAGCACTCTTCAATTCTCAATATCGCCAACAGCATTTTTTCAGGTCTGATGCTGAACTAGAAACTGCTTTACCAAAATGACTTTTTGTTGTTAAAATTTGCCAGCGTGGTAATTACTGACAGTTACACATGTATACAGGTTAACACCCTTCTTGCAGAAAGGTTGTACACACTTGCCGGTGATTGGGCCAATCTTGATTCAGATACATTACTTTTTGACGTATGCTGTGGGACTGGAACAATTGGCCTGATGTTAGCACACCGTGTTGGAATGGTGATGTCTTTTTGTACATTTATGTTAATTTATGTTAAGTTAAAGGAGTTTTGCTCATTTATATTGTTAAATTGTTGAAGAATTCAGTCTTTGCCATGGAAGAATATTCTTAATGTTCATAGCTATATGTTCTAGGTTGTTGGAATTGAAATGAATGAATCAGCAGTTCTGGATGCTCAGAGAAATGCTCTTATCAACGGTATAAAAAATTGCCGCTTCGTCTGTGGGAAGGTGAGACTTGTATTCACTTCAGGAGGCTTATATTACTCTATTGTTACCTTGAACTCCTTATCCTTTATACTTACCACAATATGATCTCAATTCATATCCTGTGAGTTAACAGGCTGAAGATGTGATGGGTTCTCTTCTCACAGAATATCTTAGTTCTCCACAGCAGGGCGTTGTAGTTTCTGAAATTAACAGTGCTACAGGAAAAAAGGAGGATATTGGTGAAAATATGGACAGTCCAACACAGAAAAAGGATAATGATGAAGATCAGCATCTGAGTGACATATCAGTCGATTCTCTCTCCTGTGGCACCGAAGAGATAGAGGGGGACTCAGGTGATACAATTAGCAAAGAGTTTGATGGTAGCCACGAGGAATACGACACAGCTGTTGGCAAACAAAATTTTGAGGAAGCACCATTGATCAATGGAGACTCTATTGACACAAAGGCAACTGACAGTTTGGAGCACAGCAAGATATGCCAGGATGGTTCTTCCATTTCTAACAATGATGTGTATGCAGCTACTGCATCTCAGTTCAAAAATGTTGTTGCTATTGTAGACCCTCCACGTCCCGGGCTTCACCCTACTGTAAGTACATTTCAATATTTTAGTATTCTTGTCATACATGTTAGGATTTATTTTGTTCCAAAATGCCCACAAAATGATATGGTACACAGATCAGCATTTGTTTTCACTTGTGTCATTGTTAGAAGGGTTAATTCTTAATCTTGCATATCAAGCCATCACCAAATTGATGAGGTGGTCGGGGGAAGGGCTGTCGCCTTGCCTTGCACATGGGTGAACGGAAGGATGGAGGGAGGGGGAGGGGAAGGGAAGGGAGAAAGGGCTATCTCATGCATATCAAGCCATCGCCAAATTGTTGAGGTGGTTGGGTATATCAAG
Source organism: Raddia guianensis (assembly GCA_036346415.1). Lineage (NCBI taxonomy): Eukaryota > Viridiplantae > Streptophyta > Magnoliopsida > Poales > Poaceae > Raddia > Raddia guianensis. The sequence continues at coordinate 182,117 of CM070534.1, forward strand.
GCGTCGCCAAATTGTTGAGGTGGTCAGGGGAAGGGCTGTCGCCTTGCCTTGCACATGGGTGAACGGAAGGAGGGAGGGAGGGGGAGGGGAAGGAAGAAGGGAAGGGAGAAAGGGCTATCTCATGCATATCAAGGCATCGCCAAATTGTTGAGGTGGTCGGGGGAAGGGCTGTCGCCTCGCCTTGCGCATGGGTGAATGGAGGGAGGGAGGGAGGGGGGGGGGAGGGGAAGGAAGAAAGGGCTCTCTCTGTAAGTCGTGGTCGCTGTGTCATCTCTACCATTGATCCAGATCCTGTTTTATTGCTGGCCTGCTGCTTCTGTCACGGCTGCTGCTTGGAACGAGTGTGCTGTCTGGATTGAGGAGCCATGGATAAGATGGATTTGGCAGCTGGGTGGGATGTGTTGGAAGGCTACATAGAGCGGTGAGGCTAGGCTAGAACTGGTGTGAGTCTGTCCCACGGCTGGGCATGGGTTGCCATGGTCCATGTGGAGCTAAGAGTATTTAGGCAGAACACAATGTGAGCCAGAAAAATACATGTACTTTTCGCTATTTAAATTTGTTTTCATAAGAAACCTTGGCATGAGTATGGGATTGCCTCGTCGGATGCTTTACATGTCTAAAAAGTGCTGTACCACCATGATAATCATGTTCTTAATTTATCAGTGAAGCGCTTGTACCACCATTAGGTCACTTGTTGGCAGTGGTCTTCTACAATAATAGGGAAACATTTTTCTTGGAGAACATATATTTATTTTTAATACATAAATTGTTATGCCTTGAAGCTGTTTCTGCTTTATGATTTCAAATGATAACTAGGACCATATTAGTTGACTCAAGCACAATTTATCATATTAGTTGACTTAAACACACTTGATTAATTCATTTTTTTTTCTATTTGTTTGTTATAACATTGAACCTCTGACCTTCATGGAGGATAAAACTCACATCCAAAATATTTTTGATTAGGTTATCAAGACATTGAGGACTCATCCACGAATTCGACGTCTAGTGTAAGTAGTTCATATACTTGTTTTGTACGACACTGGCCAATGGGGGAGTAATGTCTCTGCATTAACAAGTTTTTGAGCCATCTTGAAATAGCAGAATGCACTATTCATAGCAAATATTCAAACCTTGATCTCAGTCAGATATACGGCAGACTCTGCCTTGTCTTGAAGCTAAAAGTATTAGAAGTAGAGAGAAACAATGCTCTTATTTGGTGCTGGTCCAGTTCAAAGTTATTAATCAGTACTGGCATGGTATCTATTGGCTCTCTTCTACAGAGGATCTTACTAGCTTTTTCAGAGTTTAGGTAGATTTCATGACAAGTATCATTATCTTAGGAGTGATAGTGCCATGTGTTTGTGCGTCGCTGGTTTAATTTTTTTCGAAAAGTCAGCTGGTTTCAAATTCACTGCATGTTTTTATTTTGTCAGGTATATCTCGTGCAATCCAGAAAGTCTAGTTGCCAACGCGATCGAGCTGTGCACCCCAACATCTGAGAAACGGGAAAAGAACAAGGGCAACAGAGGATGGCGAACCATGAGCAGCGCCAGTCTCGCCAGGCACCGGACCAAGTCGATGCCCAACTCGGAGCCTTTTGTTCCTAAGAAAGCCATGGCCGTCGATATGTTTCCTCACACCTCGCACTGCGAGATGGTTATGCTATTTGAGAGGTGAAGCCAATTGGCCGGCGTTCTGATGATTTTGATCCTTGTTAAGAATCATATCAAATTTTCCTTAGCCTGCTCATGATGTAATGTTGTATAACATGCATACATGTCCATAAAGCCATGATAGTTGATTACTACTCTTAGAGACCTGTATTTGTATTTTTCACACATTTCGGCTTCATGTTTAATAGATACACAGAGCTGGAAGTAGGACAATGCATGCAAGCTGATGTTTTCCTCTCTCTGTTTTTTTTTAATCTTAGACCATCTCCAAGTCATCTCTTTTAAGGTTTATTTTTTCTTTACAACGAGATTTTGATCCTTTGATATGTACTATGTCTTTTTCGGTGAGACAAGACCTGACTCTTCTTAGGCATTGTTCTTACGAATGGATGTGAATTGAGAAAAACTCTGGGCAAGTCCTCTATCTATGGGTATGTGCTCCAGAATCCAGTTGTTTGGAAATGGACGGCTTGCATCTCTTTCGTACGTAGGCTGATCTCTTTCTCATTTCATATTAGATTCTCTTTCGAATAAATTTTTTCCGTACATTTTCTTCGGAAAGAATCTCTTTCTATTTTCTTTACGAATTTATTCGAAGAGATGCCGCTAAAAATGGTGGAAAATGAAGAGAAATAACGTGGAGAAAAGAATGAGAAAGGAAATAAAATGAAGAGAAAATAGTTGTTGATGGTGTTGTGACCACGCGGCATTCGTCTGGTCAGAGATATGCTCTGCTTATAACAAGGTACAGATACTGACCCAGTGTGAGTGGTAAACAGTGCCAGCAAGAGAGAAGATCATCATCCTGACTACCAGAATCTGCACATAAAAATCTAATGCAGTGGAGTGGTGGTGCCCACAGGCCACAGGAAAGCAATGGCGATGGTTATCTCATGATCCAAAGACAGGGAAGAATGGTGCTGCATAAAAGCAGAGGCGTAGTAGGTCCAGCATCATGTCTGGTGAGGTTGAGAGGAGGATTCCTTTTAATGCCAAAGCCATTGTAGGTGGCAAGCAAAGGCAAAGGAAAAGCAGGGCCAGGAACAACACTTGTGGTGGTTGTTAGTTACGACTTGTGAGCAACCCCCTATGTACTATCATGTTCATGTATGTATGAGACCGACTGCGTCTTACTTAAGACTTAATGAGGGGGCGGCGGACAATAGTCAGCGCTACTCCGCTGCTCTCCTCGTGTTTAATGGGCTTCACGCATCATAAGCATTATTCTAGAGACGAGCTTGTTAGCATTGAAAATAGGACGTCCTGTTCAATGCTAATGGGTGCAATGGATACTAACATGCTAACATCAGATCTCGTTAGAGTTAGAACTCGAGATTCAGGATGGGGCGAGCACATCTGTGCCGGTTTGAGCAACAAATGCTAACTTATTTGTGCCTGTTCATGGTTAGAACCGCACAAATGCATATGTGCCTGTTATAGCCAAGAACCGGCACATAAGGCCACATTTGTGTCGGCCTTTGGCTAGAGCAGGCATACATATATGTATTTGTGCCGGTTTTATACATAAACCGATACACATAAGTTAGCATTTGTATTGGTTCCTGTTTAGATCCAGCACAAATATTTTTAATCCCATATAACCAAGAGATTGCCCCTCTTTTGCTTGAGTATTTTTAAGATTTCAAATGGCTGAACACCTTTTTTTTTATCATTGTTCGTTGATTATTATTAAACTTCACTACCATTGGTGGTATCAATACATGCAGCATGTTTATTTATTTGTTCGTGTTATGATTTAAATTAATATTTGTCTATGCAATATGATAATAGTATATTTCCATACTTTTCATGAGTGGACATAGTCCAATATTGTTTTTGTGCCACACGATGTTAATAGGTTGGACAAGAGGATCAACGTTTGCAGCCTTTATTTTAACAGTACATACAGATATACAATCAATTGCTCCTGGTTTATATTCTTGTTACCTTCTTGATCACTAATAAGGATTGCATGTGCCACACTGTCAACTTATTCACATGTTGACAATAAGAAGCATACGGGGATCAATGTTACAGGCTGAGAAATATACCGGTACATTTCCCTTTGTAGTTTTGTTACAATGTACATGCATGATACTAGTACATTATTTATTTACATAATACAACACAAACACAATTATTCATTATCATATAGTACAACACACTAATTATTTATCCTAACATATAGATTACATTAATTATACATTATCATAATACAACACAATAATTATTTCCTTGTAATAGTACAACACATTAATCATAGTACAACACACTATTTATTATCCTAATACAACACATTATCATCGTAACCTCTGTAGATTACGTGTGATGACTCTTTTGATATCTCCGTAATTTCCCTTACGGAGAAAACTAGAGATTAACCCTAAATGTATAATGTAAAACACTATAACCGGTCTTGGTTCGTGGTTGTGAACTTTTAAAATTTTCTTCTTGCAATATGCTATGAAAATTCTTCGTGGTTGCAAATGTTTAATTGGCTTCTTTTTTCTTGTGAATGAACCTTCTTTGATATGCATGGTGCTAATGATATGCATTTTTACTAAGGAAACCATTGTTGCCAGACAGAATTGAAGTATTTTTTTTCTTTTTTGCTTGCTTTATTGTGGATTGTATAGCTATTTAAGATATGATTGTTTGATTAATTTGAACTTTTAATTCTTCTTACAGTGAGTGAGTTATGCATATTGAACTTCAAATGCAATTGTTTTCTATTGTATCAATGCTCAAATGAAGTCGTGTTTTGCTTCCTTTTTATGTATGAAGCACACATCATGAGTGACTCACTAGGATGATCGTCTTGAGGAAGCATATGTGAAACTTATTTTTGTTGGATTACCCCTTGGGTGAGTTCTCTATTGGCAACTTTTTTAGCTTCCACCTCACTCACATGCTTCCCTCCATCTCAAACTTCTTTGATGGCTGTTTTTAATTAACGTCACTGTTTTGTTTATATTAATTAAGATCCTTCCTAGTATTAGGATGGCTTGTTCCCTTAATCTTTATATTATATTACATAATATCAAATTAGATCATAGATTCCAATTTTGAACAAGAAGTTGTGAATGTTTATGGACTATTATGCATGAGAAACTTCTATTATGTTTGTTGGGTTGGTGGTTGTTCTTTTATTAGGTCCTCGCTACAATATACCACTATACGTAGGTTAGAGCGTTGAACGAAACATCTCAAAATTCTGTTTACGTATAATGTCATACCTATATTTTTAACTTCTTGCACGACAATAGGCACAAAGAGAAGAGGGATTGACTCAGAGGCATATCTTAGCACTTCAAGTAAGTCTTTTGTTTTACTATTATGGATGATGCATGGATGGGTAGGTGCTGTGGATGATGAATGGATGGGTAAACCGCTAATTGCTAAGTCAAATTGAGATTATATGTGTGTGAATTATGTGATGCTAAGATTGTAAGTAAATTTTATAAGTTTTGTGGTGACACTATGATTGTATATGATTATTGTAAATTTTGTCTAGTCGCAAACCGCTGAAGCTGCCTAATGGCTACTCATTCCATCCGTGTGGTTCAAGGCTTAAATCAGCACAGAAGGCCAAGGGATTCTGTGTCGGTTTATACAACATGGCTAGGGGAATCTGTGTCTGTTCAAGGCTTGAACCAGAACAGATGGCTTGGGGATTTGTGTCAGTTTATGGCTTGAACCGACAAGATAAAAGTCATTTGTGCCGGTTTTTCACCTAGCATAGATGTGCACAACAATATGTGCCGCTTTGTTTGTGTCATTTAAGAACTGGCATAGGTGGAGGTTGTGAACTGGCACAAATGACATTCTCTTAACTTAATTATCCAACGGTTTAGGAAGGAAATGAGAACGAGTGGCTGCGGTGAAATAAAATATAGGGCGACAACCTAATGGAGTAGTGGGTAAGCTCACCAGCTTCCCCGCCTCTGTAATTCTAGATGATCTCGCTAGAGTTAGGGATACAATGGGTACCCTCTTCTCATCTTGAAGTTTCAGTTTTACACGGTTTTCGGGTTAAAAATGCGACCTAAAACTGCTTCTAGGCTTGAATTGGAAATTGTCAAATCTAATTTCTAGGTTTAGGGTTTGGTGCCTCTCCTGTATTTTGTAGTAATAGTTTAAGATTGTAATAAGCTCCCTTAAAAGATTACATGGCATGGTTTGCCTTTGGCGACCTCCTTGGTGTCTTATTTGGTAGGATTTGTACTCGTGATCCTCGATGTGTTTGTCAACAGAGATTTTTGTCCCCTTGTGGTGGGAATTTTGTGTCGAGTTGTCATTTAGAGTTACTCTCCACAATGACGTCTAAAGCTTTTATCTATTTACATATGCGGTCGATGGTAACAGATTAGAGAACAATGGTGGAGAAATTGAATTGGGATGTTAGCGCATCATCTCTAACAACGAAAAAACATGTCTTTTGAAACACGCCAACACTATACCAGACTTGGTATAAATGCTTGATCCAGAAGACGAAAGAAGCGCAAGATGATTTTAACAGTATTTTAAGAGTGAGTATTGGTTTAATAGATGGTGTTATATTATATTAGTTCTTTTATGAACGTAAAATTTGGTGAGCGTTCTAACGAAAGAAACTATCAAAAGGTTCGCGTCATTGCGTGTTCTTACATGTGTTGAAAAAATGAACTGACTGGGCGGGGGCGGACGGTGTCAAACAGGGTTTGGCTGGACGCACGCTCTTTTTCTCCGTAAATTAAGCATGCATGTGGCTGTGATTGGCCAAACCCTAGAAAACGTACACCGATCGATCATCCTCCGCCAATCGTCGCAGCCGACTAAACCCTAAAAAAATACCTGTACTATTGGATGCATGTCACACGATCACCACGTACAGTCCCATGTGTCGCCTCTACTGGCCACGGATGGAAACCATCCAACCAAATTTGACATATCTGCTCCATTTCAAAATATCAAAAAGTATAGCAAAGTCAATCCTTTTGGTGTACGTTCGTGGCCGGGTTTCATTCGTACACACCAGCAAGCAAAGAAGTTTTGTTCCTTGCACATGTGGCGGTTAAGTTGGACACCTATTTAGGATGCGTGGAACTGACCTAGAACATCCACCTTGAGCAGTTGTTTGGTTCAAGACAAATCTTACTGGATGAATCGATCCCACAGCATTTAACTTTTGATATAGAAATTATTCATCATTTGTTCTATGTGGCGATTTGTTCACGTAGCTCTAAATTTATATTTACCAATTAGAATTTCTCGTTTAAGAGGAAGTTGGATCCATGGTTTAAGACAATCAAACATATGTCAATTTTTAACTGGCATGGCAGCTGTGTTTTGGTTTATTTGGCTTTGTCAAAATCATGTGGTTTTTGACGGACACAAAGATACATCTTTCTTGCAGGGTATTTTTAGAGCTACATATATACTGATTGCGGCATTGGGTATTACTGCATAAGGAGGATAATCGGAAACCGTTTATCGAAACATGCCAATCTTTAGAAGAGGTGGCTATGATGTTATTCAATAATTATTGTTGGAGAAATATTCATAAAATATGTTTTGTTTAATGTAATTTTTTTCTCGTTTTAAGCTGATTGTTAGACTTAAGTCGAATCATTGTATGCAAACCTGGCTGTGTACATCTTACGATATAGAGACCAAAATTTTATTCCATTATCTAAAAAAAATATAAGGTATCAATCCATCCTTCCTTAAATAATGAGTCCGCTTCATGCTGCGTGAGGTGATTAATCCGTCCAGAATTAATCACAAAGATACATCTTTCTTGCGGGGCTTAACGCTCGATTAATAATTAGCCGCATGTAAGTCGCACTTTTACACATTTCACACCTCGACGAAACATGTGCAACAAAACTTATAAACGTTTTTGTTTTTCGTAACGTGCTTTTGTGCTCCGTCAATGGAAAATGGAACTGCATGCGGCCACGTAGCCCCGTGTTTTTTCTGATATTTCGAAAGTGGGAAATATACATTTCTATCCCATGTCCATGAAATTTTGACAGAACGTACACATGTAGTTGCATCTATGTGAAATGCCTTTACACTTCAAATCATAACGATCGAGTCACACACACACATAGAGAGAGTACATGTTGTATATATGCCGTTTTTTGTTATAAATACTAATAATTAGGCGGGTAGAGATCTAGGACGAAGAATAAAAACGACAGGGAACGACTGCGGCCTACTTCCTCTGTCCTACAAAGAATGCATTTCTGGTTTTTCTCAGATAGATTAGTGTGAAAGGCAAATGACTAATATGCCCCTAATTAATTACAGGCACAAGCGTGCTGCTGCTTTGGTTTCCAAAATAATTAAATGTGCATGTGTCTCCTTTGGTGGGGAACGGATATAGAGAGAGATGGGAGTGGGGGAGTTAATGGGCTGCGCCTTTTTTGATGGGCCCCACATCTAAACATGCATTCTTTGTAAGACAATTTTTGAACACTAAAAATGCACTTTTTGTAGGACAGAGGGAATAACTTTTAATTCCCACCTCGGGCAAGATATAAATCATTGAAACGACTCGTCCGTCGGCAAATGTTCATTAATTAATTTGTGCACAGTATACAAAATAGAAATGAGAACGGGTGCGCTCTTATTTTGACCGACAAGATCGATCTGGTTGCATTTTGTTTTTCGGCAATTGAAAAAATGCGACTGAGAAACGGATTATCTGCATGTCATATATAATATTCGTTCATCCAAGTTGCCGCGTTAATAACTACTCCCTTGGTTATCAAAATAGATCACTTTGTCCACAAAACTTTTTAAAATATATTTATAATGCATTAAAAATTATAATATTAATAAAGTTCTTTTCAAGACTAAATATTTCTATATTATTTTTATGTTCTCAATGTAAATAATTTTAAAGTTTTAAACTTTGACTTAGTACAAGTATAAAACGACTATTATTTCATAACGGTGGGAGCAATAGTTAAATAGGTTGCATGGCAATTAAGTGCACATCTCTCTCAAACATGCATGATCGATCGATACCACACTTAGGTTGTATTTTCCACTCCTACTCATCATCTCTTTTATTGTAACCAAAGCCTCCAACCGTAGTAGACAAGGACGTGGCTGCAGAAGCAGAGGCTGGACGCGTTTTAATTATGTGCTTTCCTGTGGTGTATGTTCTTGTCACAATATATATCGACCGATCCTCCTTTTCTTTTCTTCGGAGGATATAAAGAAGGTGCACACAACTCACTCTCTAACTTAAAATCTCTAAACTAATTAATACGCACGCACAGGCCTACGCCCTAATACACACTAGAAACAGCGATTGTCCCAAGGGACAGCAATTAGGCAAGACGTGTGTGCGTAGCCCTACGACTTTAGAAAAATCATAAAAAAAAATACGACATACAGAGCGAAACATAAGGTTTAAACTTCGATGGGCAGCGCTGCCACTCCAGCCTCGTCACTAGACCAATAAAGACGAGAGCAGCTGAGTGCACGGAACAGTGGCCAGCAAAAGCGCTAGCTAGCTGACATTTACAGCCACTTCAATCTGCATGCATGCCGATGCCGCCGGTGCAAAGTAATCATCTCAAATACCCACATAATCCTCAAATTGCTCGATTCATTAAAAAAAATGAAGGTAGGGAATGGATTTGAATGGCACAGAAAAGTAGTCTAACTGTTGGAAATATATATTCACTACTCAATTCCTAATATATATGACCCAACTCAAATCGTCTGCAACTTTTCCTTCGTCGCCCATGGTCGGTCATCCGTGAGTTTGCTAATACTCCAGTACACTCGGTGATTAGTTTAACAAAATGATTTTTAGAGCGTTCAAAAAATATATGGGTGAAAAAGGTAGGTTTTCTCCTCGATCCCAACAGAGGCATATAAACCTTTCACTGCTAACGAGATTGATGAAATTCTTGCATTGTTATCGTGAGCGCAACCGAGTTGCACATGAAGTAGCCAGATTGGGGGCAAATCTCTAGCCAAATTTTGCCTATTCTAGTTGGTTGAAGATTTTCTCCTCTCCTCCCCTGAGCCATCGGCCATCCTCCCCTGACCCCCCGTCGCTCCTCCTCATTGCAGCGATGGCTCCAACACTGTCCCTCATCCACTCCCCAGCAACCGCAATGTGATACCTTCTCTTCTCGACGTAGTGACAACTCTTGGCATGATCACCTCTCCTCTCTCTCAATTTGTGTGATATAGTGTGGTGAGGCTAGACCCGATAGGTGCCTATTAGTCTCCGGGTTTGTATTAGGTGTCTAGGTGCTAAGGGCATGTCCAATGCTAGTTCTAAAATCTGATGCTAGTCCCAAATTTTACTATTCACACACGCCATAGCTTAAAATTTTAGGCTAGTTCGATATTTAGGGCTACCATTGGGAGGCATGCTCTAAACTGCTTATAGATGTGGGGGAATTCAGTCGTAAATTTAGAGCATGTTTGGAATGAATGAGTTGAATTAATAAGCTGCTGTCTAGTTGAGTTTGAATTGAAAGCTGTGTTTCGATAGATTTTTTTTAAATGATTTTTACTTTATTTAAGAGCTTTTAGAGGTGGTCACGTAATTGAAAAGACTAGGCTTTACAAGCTAAATATTTATTGTTTTTCAATTGGTTTAGGTTTAATCGTTAAATCTAAGCTTAATGGACATGGTGTCATATTACTGTTGCCCAATGAATGGAGCGGTCGCTGTCTCCAAAAGGAGAGAGGAGAGACGAATTCAAGTGTGTGTGTGGGCGCGCGTTGACGAGCTTGTGGCGGTGGTGTCCGGAGACTCGCAATAGCGCCGGTCGACGAGCCCGCTGGGGGGACGCGTAGTGACGGTGCTGGTCGGGGACGCATGGCGGCGCCGGGCGATGAGCGTGCGGCTGCGTCTGCAAGGGGGACGTGCGGCGACACGTGTCGACAAGTGTATGGCGGTGGTGTTCGGAGACGTGCAGCAGCGCCGGTCGACGGGCTCGCTCGGGTACGCGCAATGACGGTGCTGCCCGGGGACGCATAGCGACGCCGGGCGACAATCGCATGGCGGTGGCGAGGACCGCGGACGCACGGCGGCGAGCGTCGACAAGCTCGCAGTGTCGGCGGTGGTCGGTGACGTGCATGCAGTGGTGTGCGTCGGCGAGCGCGCGTCGACGGTGGCAGAGGACGTGAGGTAGCGTGTGTCAGCGAGCGTGCGTTATATCATCTTACGGAGATCCACATTAGTTATACGATGGACAATACACGGTCAATAATGCTCTCGCCCCCATGGGGTTGAGAGGGAGCATACTAGTGGCCCCCAATAAATTAATCATTGAAACGCGCAACTCATCGGCAAATATTCATTAATTAATTTGTGCACAGTATACAAAATAGAATTGAGGTTGCATTTTGTTTTCGGCAATTGCATGTAAAAATGCGATTGATCCAGAATTGAAACGGATGATCTATATGTCATAATCTTCATTCATTCAATCAAGTTGCCGCGTTATAACCAGTAACTAAAAATAGTCTAGTTTGCTGGTTGCATGGCAATTAAGTGCACATGGATCTCTCCCAAACATGCATGATACCACCCTTCACCCTTGGTTGTATTTTCCACTCCAACTCATCATCTCTTTTACCAAAGCCTCCAACCGAAGTAGACATGTATGTATGATGGACGCGTTTTAATTATGTGCTTTCCTTTGGTGCACGTTGTTGTCACAATTAGGCCCTCTTTGATAGCTTGTTTAGTTTTAGTTTAGTTTTAGTTGGTAAAATTTGACCACCTTTGAAAGTGGTATGAAAAGGATAAATAAATTATAAAAAAAATATTTTTGAGATCTTTGAGAAAAAATATTTTTGAGATCTTTGAGAAAAACCCTACAAAGTTATAAAAAAAATATTTTCAAAAAATAAAGTGAATGGTGTATATAAAAATAACAAAAGTTGCAACCCCAACCAAAACTAAACTAAAACAAGGTATCAAAGAGGCCCTTAATATATATCCATCCTCCTTCTTTTCTTTTCTTTTTTTTTTCTTTGAGAAGGGTCCTTCTTCTTTTCTTAAAGGCGATCGAGAGCTGACTGCATCGAACAGTGGCCAGCAAAAGCCCTAGCCAGCTGACATTTACAGCCACTTCAATCTGTGGGCATTGTGGTTCTCAAATTGCTGGGTTCATTCAAAAAAAAAATGAAGCTAGGGAATGGATCTCAATGGCACATAAAAGTATATAGTCTAACTGTTGGAAATATGGGAAATATCGATTCCTATTTCTTACTGCATGTGAGGACAAATATATACCGCAGGCACATTATATGACCCAACTTAAATCGTCTGCAACTTACCCTCGTCCGTGAGTTTGCTAGTAGTACACTTGGTTATTAGTTTAGCAATGATTTTTAGAGCATTCAATAAATACATGGGTGAAAAGATAGGTTTTCTCCTTCCTATAGAGGCATATATATAACGGAAAGGCTTGTGGCCGTACGTCCGGTGCGGCCGGACTCCTAAGCTTGCCTCAACCTTAGCGTATCTCACTTCTCAGCTATCTGTTAAGGCCTATCATCTTGCTTCGACCTATTACTTGATAGACCTAGTAGGCGCGTGCGTTGGTGCAATTTAGAAGTATTCCTTACAGGCATAGGTTCTCTGGTTTCAAAGTATTCCTTTGAACTGAAGTTGACCCCGATATAAGTAAGTAGCGATAGCTTTCACTGGATCAATCTACACCTAAACTGCTGAAACCCTATCTATTTCTTCTTTGACCTCGACCTATCTATAAGCTTTTCCTATTTCTTGACCTTGGCTAGCTGTGAGTTCACTTTTACTTTGTGCGCACCTGAGGTGAACCTAGAAAATAGTCTTGACTCTAAAGCATCGGGTCTTGACTACGCACCTTCGTCCTTTCCTTGATTTGCTAGACAAAAGCCAGTGAGAGTTGTCAAGCCAAGTCAATATACATAGGTATATTCTTATTTATAGGTCGATTAAGAGTAGTAATGGGTGAACTTCTTTATGTATAGACTAATAAACTGAGTTTTATAGAAAGAGCCAAACACGTTGATATCTCTACAAGACAAGGGAAGAGAGAAATCTTTGCTTGGAGTTGGAGTGCGCTTTTACTCCTCTGTCCTCCTTCTCTTGGAGTGGCAGGAGTTCTTAACTCCATGAGAACTATAGTAGGGATAAGCGGTCAGGCTTATTACTCTCTATAAAGAGTTTGAAGACTTTATTAAGAGAGGAAG